>JAECUM010001571.1:0-76723 GCA_016617855.1 Megalonaias nervosa
TAATAATAATTCAATAGTATTAATAACATCAAAGATAAGAAGAACAATAATTAGCATGACATGATAATGATGGTGGTGTTTTTCTTTTTCTTTTCTTCACGAGGATGACGATGTTCTCATCATGATGATTTATAAAGCCAAAAGTGACGTTGATAATAATATAAATGCAGGTTATGATGATGAGTGTATAATAAGTGAAGTCTAACTACCATCGAAAGCATCCTATGATGATTACGATAATTAGCATCAGAATCCCTATCCCTATAGATATCCCCAGAGCAAGTCCTTCATATCTTCCACCAGTACTTCTTGGTACAAAGAAAGAAGATGTTGATCTCGATTCATCTGAAAGCAAGATATATATATATATATATATATATATATATATATATATATATATATATATATATATATATATATATATATATATATATATATATATATATATATATATAAACGAAGGATATTTTAACGTCATGTCCTTGCTAGATTATGCATTCAAACCATATTGTGTTCTTCGCAACAGAAATGATACTTGTATGAAAGATTATTCTTTACAAAATACACAACATCGGTAAATAACAAATCTATGCCTGAGAAGATGTATTCTGGTATAGCCAGTCTTATATCGATCTCTTCGATACCTCAGAGAGATTCAGCAAATTACTTTTTTTCTTTGCTGAAAGTGCTATTTGACAGAATAAAGCTGTTTTATTGCAAAGCACAAACTATGATTTTCACATATTAATAAAACGTACCTTGCCTCAGAAAAAATATGAGGAATGAAAATGTGTTCACAAATATAAATCTTTAATTGTTGTTATAATATCTCACACTACTAATTTATGGTTCTGGATATATGAGCAACTATATTTCATTGAATTAGCTAATTAATTATCTTTCAAGCGAGTATTTTCCTATGACTATTTTTATGTTAAAATCTAAATATTCAGTAAGATTTCAGTAAGCCTTTAAGAAGGAGATTTATGTTCAACTCTACAATTGTCACTTAGATCTTTTTCTGTATGTTTTCTTCTGTTTGTTTGAAAGATACAATAATATGGTACAGAGTCAATATTGTGACTTTTAAAAATGTACAGACAACATTTTGAGCCAGCAAAAATGATGGAAAGTAAACGTTCCTGAAATGATCAGTCTAATTCGGCTCACATTTGGCAGGCATCTACAAACTTTGTTATATCGACTATGTAAAGAACGGATACGTGAGCGGTAATTGGAACAGCATTGCTGATTCATATTACCTGATTCTATACAAAGTGAATTTGTGTCTGCATCCCACAGTCCATTATCCTGGCAAGTCAGCTGCGTGATGCTACTATTCACTAAATATCCGTTGTAACACTCATAGGTACAACTTTCGTGTGGTATTCTGCTACAGCGCCAGGGGACGTAACCGCCATGAAATCTGTCTGGACAAACTTTGTTGTCACCTTGTTTATCTTCTCCTAAATCTTCTCCTAGAAGATGAAAACATATGGAAGAGTTTCGTCTCAATAGGGTCGCTTACACCCCAGAAATTAGAAGGATGAACGGGTCATCATACATCCACGTGCAAAATTGTTCGTAAATAATATTCCCTAAATGTGAACATGATTATTTGGTATCACAAAGCAGTCAATTTTAGAAGTAAACCGTTTCGTGCTATTGGATTTCATTGGAAGCAAAAAAGCAGAATCCATCATTGGTTGCTACAGCAATGTGGGCTTGCAAAAACTTAGGTGCTTTTCTTCTTTCAAGAGTGTTGAAATGATAAAATAGAGATAGCAAGAAACATGAAATAAAATGTGCTTTTAGCCTGAAAGGCGCTTTTTCGTAGCTTTCAGTAAGAATGAAAAGCGTCTTTGCACTTTTTTGTGTCAAGGAAATGGATCACATCTTCCTATTTTGAGATGAAAAAATCAAGACATTTTAAAATGAAGTTTTGTAACACACGGCTAATTCACTGAATGTTCATAATTAATATTTGTACTTGAATATCATGCACATTTATTTAAAGGGCAGACTTGCACCGAATTTATTTAATCCCAGGTCTCATAGCTGAGCGCTATATTCTCTATTTATATTTGCAGGTATAGTAATAATTCCGAACTTGGGTTTGATAGTTTTAATTTATCATGTTTGACTGCATATTGATTCCATGAGTTTATGTGAAATGAAAATCTTACTTGAAGAGTTCTCATTGTGATACCTAATCTACACGTCATTCATGAGTTTGAAACATGGACACTATGCCGCAGTAAAAAAACAAACTGTATTCAAAATCGCTTTCTATTGTATGCTCTTCACTTCTATTTTCATATCCTAACTTATTGGGTATGCATATGTAATTTCTTGCATTCTCAACTGACTCATAACCATATAAAGAAAATTCAGGGACCTCTGTCCGAGTGACTTCGATTCTTAGGCTCGGCCAAGGTGGGTATGTAAAAAAGCTTGTCAGTAGTTCAGTTGGGTTGGTTGTTCTTACCGGGGTTTCCCCTGAGTTCTTCCCATAATATATAGCCTATTGTGTTCTGAAAAATGGCATTAAACCACCACCAACAACAACAAAAGGAACAAAAACTTAGTGAATTCCAAAACATAACATACTATCATCACATAATCTTCTAAACATAGATATCTTATAATCCAGGAGCGTTTGGGAACACACATATTTTTTCCACAAATGTGACATTTCAGTTATATTCGACTCCTTCAAGGAAAGCTTAAAACTGACATTTTCATTTTTATTTAAATATGCTTCTCAACGGGTATCAACGACGTGATTTTATCAAATGTCAGATGCATAAACGTCAATGTCGCAAAATATATTCCATGTAATCCATGCCACATATTTTAGGGTTCATGTTTACAAAGTCGTTTTTTACGCATGATACATAGTCCATCGGTTTTCCGCTATTAACTTACTCATGCATTTCAAGGACATTCCACCGGGGTTGACCCACTGACCTGACTCATCACACATCACATAACTATCCGTAGCTACGTATCCAGGGTTGCATTTGTATTGAAAACACATGGCTTTGTATTCCCTGCTGCAACTATCAGCGATGTAGCCACCCTCAAATAATTTGGGACAAATAATGTCTGAAAAATAAATGATTTCTGACAGATTATGGGATAATACAGACTTTCTTTTCTTCGGTTTTGACAGATAAATAGAAATTAGCATCGATGCCTCTAAATCTGTTTAAATAATTGCTATTTCACCGACAAATGTACAAAATGAAAAACTCTGCATCACTACTACTACTACTGGGGGCAAATAGTTGTGTTCAGCTGAGAGGTTTTATTTATTTATTAACATTATTTATAGAAATTACAAAGTGCTCAGACTTTATAATTTATTAGCTGTTTTGAAATTACTCTGAATTCATTTAATTACATTTTGGATTTTATCATTTTGATACATCAAGACTGTTAGCACATTTAAATATGCCAGACTATTGGCACATCAGCACAATAGATTGAATTTCATTGGGAATACCACTGGAACCCATTTGGAACACTCGATACTTTTGGACTTGTGATAGAACTTTAGGACTACTTAGGATTTCATTCACCACGCTGTAAGTGAGTTTTAATTTTTCACTTTTGTATTTTAGGGAAAGAAATTACTTTTTTGAATTTTAGAAAGCCTGTTTGTTTTCGCTCTTTGCTGTTACTTAGTTTAAGACCATAGAGTCGTAACAAGAAAATTTGGGACTCGTCCGGGATATAACAATTTCTTTAAAATATTTCAGAGAAATTACATATGCTTTTGAAACATAAATTCACTATGGTTTGGAGTTTTCTTAGTTCCTGGTATTTTGATTTCACATGTTTGAGAAAACTTAAATAAATCCAACAAACTTTCACCATTTCAGCTAAAGTGGAGATGTTTATTCAGATCCCATCCAGTAAGTGTTAGAGTCTTTCGAAAAGGACGAGTTGCTTGAACTTGCCAGACATGATTTCTGAAGTGAAGGCTTCTGTAACGAAGCAAGAGATAACGAATATTTTGGTTCATTATTTGCTGAAATTTTTTTATTTTTTTTTTTTTATAAAAGTGCTTTGGGTTTGAGCAAAGTTTCATCAATAATGTTAATTACGATGTCTGCTCCAGAAATTGGCTAATTACTAGCTTTTAGAAATATCTTCACAACACCGTCCGCTATATTCCAGTTATATAAAAAAAATTCACTCTTTCCCTCCCTCGCCCCCTCCTTCTCTCTTCCCAGGCGGTTGTATTGTTTCATTCTCCTAAACACTTTGTATAGAAAATACGATATCTGATCGCATTTGTACCTTTGTGGAAAGTCTCTGGTAGATTCTAATGGTGAAATAATGAACTCAATGGTTTCCAATCATGTCATGACTGCTGTATGTCTGGGACATAAAAAGTCATTATAAAAATAACAACATTAATAATAATAATAATAATAATAATAAGAAGAAGAAGAAGAAGAAGAAGAAGAAGAAGAAGACGAGGAAGAATCTCCAAAAATATAAAGATGAACTTACTCAAACATAAACTTCTCGGATCTGAGCTCCACTGCCTGGAAGTTTTACAAATCAGCTCATAGACTGACGTGTTTCGCATGTAGCCCGCTTCGCATGAAAAACTGCATATGGACCCAACGACCGCTTCACATCCTGCAGACAAAGCCCCATTTGATATCACGGTAGGACACTGGTTTGCTGTTATACAGAAAGTTATAACTTTAACTTGATTGACAGAAACACAGATTTGGAGACAAAAACATTTATTTTTTCAAGTACATATGTCATACAAGCATGCGTGTTGTTGTTGGGTTTGAGGCCATTTCTCAGCGCATGATACATGGCAGCAAGTATAACTGGTGGATGAAGAACCCTAGAAAAGCCCGGTAAGAACCACCAACCCACAGGAAGCTACTGGCAGCCTTCTCACATACCCACATTGGCCGAGCTCGAGACTCGAACCCTCGAGGACAGAGGTGACACGGTAGTGACCAGTAAAGGCGAGTTCTAGACCATTCGTCCCCCTTCCAGGGACCCCCGAATATACATACGTATAAAGGAAGGCAGAGAGAAAAGAGATAGGTAGGAAAGAAGAACATTTACCTTAACATACACAAGTAGGATTGCCGGTAAATAGAGATTAAGAAAGCAGGAAAAAAATAAAGATGAAAGGAAGGAAGGAAATCAATAGAGGAAGATATGGAAAATAGACACATTTCAATAGCTTTATTTAAATGAAATTATAATCAATTGTGTTTTGCCGTTACTTTACATCAAGTTTCAAACGCTCAGTCTAAGAAATTAATGCCCGTGTAGAGCAGTGGTTCCCAAACTTTAACGGGCCACAGCCCCCTTGGTTATCCTCAGCGCCCCGAAAAAATAGCATTATTCAGCATTAGCGCCCCCCCCCCCCCAGGTAATCCCACCGCCCCTAAGGGGGCGGTACCGCCCACTTTGGAAACCACTGGTGTAGAGCATCTTGATATGATCCTGGTAAAACGGTTTGATTTTGTCGTAGTAAAACTTGTACATGAGCAGTGTGACAAATCCAAACATAGACTGGCTTTGCCAACTTTAGCTTGTCACATTTGCTGTTGACAACTAGGAGTCCGCTGTCAGTTTGCTTGAAAGACTGAAATGCCGGTGAGCAACATGCCTGCGATGTTAGTCTTGTTAACTATCACGTATAAGGTTGACACGAATTCGCTTTCACAAATTTTCCATCGGCTTACGGAAAATAATATCTTTCGTGAGTTTAAAGAAATATATCTCAAACTCGTTTGTGGCCTTTGAGCGCAGATCTGAATTCATCTGGATGTATGGAGCCATCCACGCACGTTGGCGAAACCTGATCACCCGGTAGACTCACAGCTGAGATAATACTGCAGCTTATTCACATATACTACGTAGTTGCTCTTAGTTCTCAGGATCAGAACCAGTTTGACGCATTCTGTATAGGAGCGACCTAACTCCTCAATGATTTGGCATAAATACGGATACATCCATGACTCAGGTACACTCATTGCTTCTGGACATTGGTGCTAGTGGTAGTGTTTGTGAAGGTGGTGGATGTTTTCTTAATACACCAGATCAACTTCATAAAAGCACCCGATGTCACAGTTATGATCTAACCCACATATCTGTTTTTGTATATCTGCAGTTGTAGGACCAATCAATGCAAACCCACCAAAAGGTAAAAGCTGCATTATTGCCCAAAATTGTTGGCGCAAGATGCATGATGTAACTGTTTTGGACAGCGGGGTCATGCTCATCTTTGTTTGGATTGGATTTCTGCAAGCCTATCGTCACATGCCATTAATATACCCGCCACGAATAAACAGTAAACAGATGCTGATCAAAATCGGTAATTCTAACTGAACCTTAGTTTCATATACCAGCGCATTCCAAACCATTCCCAGTGACGAAAAGTTAGTACGCAGGATCAAGATTACGCACACGTTTGGCTGTATTAAAAAAACTTCTCAAATACATCTGCGAGCAGAAGCACGCCTGTGTGTAGATACATATCATGATAGTCACCAAGGTTTAAACGACTAAGTGCGGTCCAGATATGTTTGCATGTGCATAGATGTTGGCGGAAATACGTTCGTGATTCAGTGATAAATGAAATGCCTCAATCGGTGGTAACTGAGTTTGAGCAAACTTGTTGAAATTACTCATGTACTCCTAGGGATAGATCCCTTTGCTGGTGAGTAAACCGAATGCTCCACAGCTGGCGCCACCGCATCAACTAGTTATTTTGATTTTATCATTACTATTAGCTGCAAAGTGGTTCACTGGTTTATCCAAGGGAATTGAGAAACGGCAGCGAGTCAATTAACTGCAGTTGTTCGAAACACAACAGGAATTAATGTTTTGTTTGGATAAATTCGTAACTATATATGCGCCTGTGATATGATAGTGAGGCCAAATACAAAGTATATGTGGTTCTGGTTACCCGACCGACCTATTTTCTCCTGCCGACCGTACATTTATGTTTGAAAATAGATCTAGAGAAAAAAAAAAATTAATAAAGGGATGTAACTACGATCCAAGTTAAATTCAGGATACGATGGCGCTATTTTCTATGATATGCTTCTTTTAAATACGCCCAGACCAACGAAACAAAAAAATCTATTAAATAAAATTAAAAAAAGAACCGACCTACCTACCAGATTTTGTTAATGTAACAAGAACCACATATATTTGTTATTTGGCCAGATCATGAACTTTCGTATGAGTGGAGCTGAAATCACCATCAAAAATAAAGCAATGAGTGACCTCAGAAAACTCACAAATGTTATCATTAGTCACAATTATGTCTGCAGGCGAAAAGAGCTGTTGTTGGGTCCATTTCGCATTAACCTCGAGTGATTTAAAAACACCTCAACTGAGCCCTGGCCACGAATAACATTAGTGGCTCGGATACTCCATCATATCTGATTGCAATGTAAAAAAATACCCGCAGAGAACTTTTGTTCAGCAGCTTGCACTGTCTTTGACTGTACGTCATTGTAACATTCGAGAAAATTAAAACAGTCAAGGAACCAAACTTTCGTCTTACGTTGCACTGCGGTGAATTTTAATACATTCTTATCTGGTTCTGGCCTGATTGTACACTGCGGTTTTTCACTGATTCCATCACAGTAAAAGTCGTGGTTGTGAAGCAGCTGTTGCGTGGTAAATAAAAAATGCGGCAACGTCTACATGGAAACATTTTCTCTTTATTCTTGGTCTGTCGGTTAAGCAACCGGAAATGATACTTTATCCGTACATAATTGTACCTCTACTCTGAACCATTCATTTCGCTTAGCAATAGCAGATCATTCTGGGTTCGCCCACGCGAATTTTTGTTTTGTACATGTAGGGATAATGCAAACGCATAAAAGCCATTGTTCCAAGCGAACACATTAACGGCGATATTGGCGTTAAGTTATTCAATGTTTTTTTCTAGTGTGGCCTTATTAACTTGTACTGGAAATGCTTTATCACCAAAATGGTGGCCTTATTAACTTGTACAGGAAATGCTATATCACCAAAATTGTGACTTTATTAACTTGTTCAGAAAATGCTGTATCACCAAAATTGTGGCCTTATTAACTTGTACTGGAAATACTATATCACCAAAATTGTGGCCTTCTTAACTTGAACAGGAAATGCTATATCACCAAAATTGTGGCCTTATTAACTTGTACAGGAAATGCTGTATCACCAAAATTGAACTCACCCAAGTATTGCTGGTATTTTGTGTGGCTGGTCTGTGTTGTCACTTTCGGGATGTAGCGCAGACGCAAGCGCTCATTTTGAACATTCATTGTCATTGTTTTCCAGCTGTATTACCGACCACGGTGAAACATAGTTTGGTCTTGGTACGTGACTTGATCCTCTGAATGGTATGTTTGGGAAAGTAAGCAGTCCAGCTGTGACACATTCGTCTAGACCCCATCCTGAACCTGCGTTGGTATAATTTTCTAACGTCTCGAGAATCTTTTCAGTGCCTTTGTCGGTTTCATCATCGATAGCCTTGATGTTTTTATGGTTTAATACGATAAGTGGACCACTATGAATTCCTAGCGTAACAATTTTAACCTTATCCTTGTCTGATGACCGACGATTTAGTGGCATAGTCAAATTTTGTACCAAATACAATATCTGCTTTAACTCCTGATGTACCGGAACGTCGTAACACTTGTGTGATTCTAGGAAAATCATCTGTGATAAAAGTTTTCTAGCGTCTCTTGTTAGAATAATTGCATGATAATCTTCAAAATCACCACAACATAAATGTAACTGAAACTCAAGTACTTGGGCTCGTTAACAAATATACTCGACTGAACCAGCGGCGACAGTGGCTGCGATGCGTCGACGGCTTTCTTCATTCTCGACTATACATGCAATTTCTTCTAGTTTGGTCTGTGGAGGAGTTTTGATGTTTAACCGTTCTGCAGATTCACGAAGTTGTACACTAGTCTGACGCGGAGAAACTGTGAGACCTAATAACGTAAAGTACGTCAGCTTTTGTTGCACCTTTTGGTATTTGTATCTTACGCTCATGCGCGGATTGTTTCAGTTGTTGTACTGCTAGAGCTATAGATACAACCGGCTGTGGTTGATCCGTGGGAAGTGGTTGTGGTTCATTTACGAGCCCTAATAACTCTTAATAATTATGGCTTTTCTCATATTCCTATCACATGCTCTCGCGTGAGATATCACAATTGATTAACGACAGGCATTACTGGCATATGATGAGAAATCATTGTCCAATAGCAAATTCTGAGAATAAATTTTTTATTCATTTTTATGTTACCAGGATCAGAAACTGCAGTCACATCAGTCATAGCTATCATTTCATTAACTTCTGTATCTTTTTGCTCGACGTTGTCGGGTGTTTCTACAGTCATAGGTTCAGCATGGTTGGCAAAGCTGATTACAAGACTTTACTCCGATACCTACATGTAACGCAAGCAAATGCGGCTTACAGTATTCCTAATGACAAGTTCTGCAGCAGACACCTTTGTTTAGATATGCCATTTGACACATATATATATATATATATATATATATATATATATATATATATATATATATATATATATATATATATATGAAGTTTAGTGTTTAATTAAATTTTCAGTTACTTTGATATCTCATCTTTTTCATTTAGTCTGCTTTTCTATACTATGGTATGTAAGTAAACACTTCGTAATCCAGATAAATGTATTCAAATTGATGGCCATGAATTGTACGATACTTTTTTCCACCTTACAAAATTACTTTTGCTGTCACATCCGGCTCTGCTAAATAAACGTGGTTATTTCCAGCTCCTGACTAAACGGGCAAGTTCCCAACATCTAATCCATCATTATATAATTTAACACCAACTACTATACCACATTTTTTTCGTTGATATCCAATACTCTCAAACGTTTTGTGCCACTGATACATATATCACTTCCTGCTGCTGATTCTTAGCTTAAATATAATTTCTGGTAAATGTATCACGTTGGGCAAGCTGCCTTGTTTTTGCGTCGTTGTATAATTTTTCGTATTTCTTCTCAAGGTCAGCGAGTGTGTATGCCATTGTTATATTAGGATACCAAATGCATCTCTTTGATTAATTTATCCTTGATGATCTTCGCTGCTGCTACATGTACTATATTCGCTAATGCCATCATCAATAGAGTATTCGCTGCTTACTTCATCGACACTGGATGACTACTCAAAATCACCGACTTCATTTTTTCCTGCACAATATCAAATAACAACTTTTCACGTTTTTTCTCTCACGTTTTTTCTCATACAGTTGATCAACTCTACGTTGTTGTGCTTCCAAGATAATTCCTAATTCGTTTCATTTGTCAAAATGCTCCAATTACGTATTCAACATCTATTTTGCGTCTTTGACAAACATATATGATGCATTTAAATAAACAACAATTTGATCCTTTCTGTAACGTTAAAAGCACTCCATTGCTCTTGAAATATAATTCCAGAATTGGATATACTCATAAATTCTTTCAAAATACTATATGTATAAATCTTAATTTTTCGCCTTTTATATAATACACCGCAGTGATTGTTTAATATAATATTGCTATACAATTTCTGACACAGTCAACATCCACAGAGAAACTAAAATATAGCTGTACAAATATTTTAAGTTGAATATTTTTATACATGATACAGCAGCGACCAATAATCATATTCATGCAGTAGTATTTATAGTTGCACCGGAATGGGATCTCAGCATAAGTATTATAGTCACAATCGATAATATAGTTCTGACCGTCATGAGATTCTACTTTGCAAAATCGTTGATAAGCCAGTGCGCACAGGTAAGAAATCATTAAAGTAAGCACATAATTAATCACACAGGTAAACTATTTCTCACCTCGTATAAAGATCATTGAAGTAAACCAAAGGTAAACTGGCCAACCTTAACAACCAATATCAACCACAAAATCCATCTGAAAATTGCTGCAACTCAAATGGTAGCGTGTTGATGTGGCTGGGTTATTATTTGCATAATTATTTGTTATTGTTTATTGTCCAATACAGCATGCACTCACGTATGACGATCGAGGTAAAGTAGTAAAGTCATTGGGTAAAGCAGGAGTTGATCTATTGCAGCTATCAAAATCCAAAACCCTATTGTGACACTGCAATAAATAGAGCTTTCTAAACTGCAAACAAAGTGAACACGGATCTGCCATGGCCTAATGCTCCGTTGTACTATAATGTTTCAGCAAGTCCGAGACACCGATGAATAATTTATGTATCGTCAGCTGCGCCAATAATATAATAATCCAAAGAGTGCTTTTGAACCTGTTTTTTTGTCACTGCTACCGATGAAATCAAGTTAAAAACCCGCGCTTCCAGCTGCATACAATAAAATGCAAACACTTATAATATGACACTACAGCTGGATTAAATGCACATCATTAGCAAATCAAACCATAACCTGAAAATACCAAGAACTTTTCCAGGATTTTTGACACTCATCAATACTTCTTGTCTACAGTGATCAACGGAATGTGGTTTGCTTATTCAATGCGAAGAAACCAACTGGTCTATTCCAATAAACAACAACTGGCAATCTTTGTAGTGCACAATCAAGTACAACCACCATATGCTGCACGTCATTTTCATGCCTGACTTACTTCATATTGTATACAACTCTAAGGCAGAGGATTCAATTACCGTTTTTTTTTTTTTTGAAAACCGTATTCAACATAATACGTTCACCGCATATGTTTGCCTTAGATTCTAAACAGAGGGCGGTACTGCACTTACTTTTATTGTATTCTATGTACACGGTGGCTGCTACTGTCTCTTTATTTTGGTTACTTTTCTTTTCTTTATTTCCATCAAAGGTGAAACAAAAGAAATCGGACCTCAGTGTTTAAGGTTATTTACTGATACGACGGTAGAACTACTGACCCTACGACCCGTATTGAAGTTACACACGAAGGCTATAATGGGGCAGTCTTAAGTAAAGTTGTTGTTGTTGTTTGGGTTTAAAGCCATTTTTCAGCGCACGATAGGCTACATGGCGGCCAATATAAACTGGTGGAGGATTTTGTTGTTGTTGTTGTTGTTGTAGGGCTTAACGCCATTTTTCAGCACACGATAGGCTATACATGGCGGCCAGTATTAATGGTGGAGGAAGAAACCGCGAAATCCCCGGAAAGAACCACCAACCCACGAGAAGCTACTGGCAAGCTTTCTCACATATCCACATTGGCCGAGCCCGAGACTCGAACCCACGAGGATCTTAATTAAAGTAAAGACAAATTTACAAACAAATCAGAACAAAATGTAAAAATTTAACTTTCAAAACAAATACGATTTCTTGCTAACGAAAAATAATTTCGCTTACAATAATACCGAAAAAAATATTCCAAATACAAATATGAACGACCTGTTTGTTGTGATTGTAAAATCATTTTCTTTACTGTAATTATGTTAGAAATTAACATTACTTTTAAATATCACCAGAAACATACATTATGCCAAGATCTTTCAAATACAAAATTTTTCACTTTTCTTATTCATGAAGAAATAGACGGTATGATATGAAAATCCTAAACATATTGCAACCTTTTGTACAAGTGATGCATTTATAATAATAAATCCTAAACATATTGCAACCTTTTGTACAAGTGATGCATTTATCATAATAAAATTGACCGCTCCTGTGGCCTAGTGGTTAGAGCGTCCGCCTCGGATGCGGGAGGTCGCGGGTTCGAACCCCGGCAGAATCATACCAAAGACTTATAAAAATGGTACTAGCAGCTGCCTCGCTTGGCGCTCAGCGTTAAGAGAATAGTGTTAGGACTGGTCGGCCTGGTGTCAGAATAATGTGACTGGGTGGAACATCATGCTACATGTCTGCGGCATGACGCCCCAGTGCTAAACTTCACTATAAACTGCCACACTGCAGACATCGTAGCGATATGACTGAAAAATTGTTAAGCTACGTTAAAAATCCAAATCACACACACACACACACACACACACATGATAAAATTGGCCCCAACATCTATACATTGTATTGCCTATTTGCATTGTTAAGAAAATCATTTTGAGATTTTAAAAGCACATTCAAAATATAATCCATTGAAGTATTTTATTGCCAGAATTACCTTTGATCTACGCGAAATATTTCGATATATAAATGAATAAATAAACAATTTGGAAGAATCGTTGCAACATGAGAGAATGTTAACACAATATTTGCTATTTATATGACAATTAACGATTAAATTTTGATGTACATGCAAAGTGCAGTTTCATTTTATTATATCTTGAGTTTCAATAATATTCATAATAACTTGCGCGTAACAATGCACAGTACAATACAGTACAGTACAGTACAGTACAGTACAGCATCATGTCCCACCCAGTCACATTATCCTGACACCAGGCCGACCAGTCCTAACACTAACCTCTTAACGCTGAGCGCCAAGCGAGGCAGCTGCAAGTACCATTTTAATAAGTCTTTGGTACGACTTGGCCGGGATTCGAACTCGCGACCTCTTGCATCCGTGGCGGATGCTCTAACCACTTAGGCCACCTGAGCGATAAGACCACAATGAAATATAGGCAAATGCTTTTGTAGCAAAATAACCTAAATTTATGCTAGTGTAAATATGTTTCTTTCTTTCTTTCTTTCTTTATTTCTTTATTTCTTTATTTATTTATTTAAGCACATCGGATTTAGAAAATAAACTAGTGTGTTGGTTTGGACATATATTTCTTACATATACACTAATAACTCCAAGGATGAAAAGACAGTATCATTAACAGAAAATGCTTATTATGATTATGATTATGATTATTATTATTCGGAGTTACGATTATTCCTTTGCGGCAACTTTTTACTTGTTCTTATTGTATTTACAGTGTATAGCGCTCATCAAATTGGGGACAATGCGCCGACAGGTCAAGATGACTCTTTTCTCTGGTAATCATAAGTGGGATGAATACAGTCGATCCCGATCTGTACAATGTGCTGGCAGGTCAGGGACTATGTTGTTCACAGCTTGTAATCATACGGGGAACAAGTATTGTAGATCCTGATCTATATAATGCACTGGACGGTCAGGGATAAGGCTGTTCGCATACAGACCGCTCCGCTGGCCTAGTGGTTAGAGCGTCCGCCTCGGATGCGGGAGGTTGCGGGTTCGAACCCCAGTCGAGTCATGCCAAAGACTTATAAATATGGTACTAATAGCTGCCTCGCTAGGCACTCAGCATTAAGAGGTTAGTGTTAGGACTGGTGGGCCTGGTGTCAGAATAATGTGACTGGGTGGGACATGATGCTACATGTATGCAGCTTGATGCCCCAGTGTTGACATAACTATAAACTGTCACACTGCAGACATCGTAGCGATATGACTGAAACATTGTTCAAGCTACGTTAAATAAATCCAAATCTCACACACACACACACACACACACACACACACACACACACACACACACACACACACACACACACACACACACACACACACACACACACACACACACACACACACACATAAAATGAATAACTGCAAATACTTACAAGAGGTAACGCATCGGATTGATAAAATCCACACAAACAGAAAACACATAAAACCCTTCTTTAAAATTATGAACTTCTCTTTCATGATTATCGGCAATAACAAATGTTTGCTGGTCATAGTAATAAATACACCACAACTGTCCTATACAATAAGGTGTAACAACCGACCAATTCCAATTGACAACATTTCGTAAACAAGGAATCCTGATATCAATATCTAGTACATCACGTTCAGTGAAGCACAACTTTCTGGTGGTGGTAAATCCCCTCCGTACAAATCTACGCTTTACTAATGACACATTATATGCAAGTTTGAAACAGATGTGGCAAGAGAATAAACCCGAGGTGTTGGAATAATTACCTTAAGGTGAAACACAAGTGGATAGCAAAGCAGATAGTGATATGGGTTTATCTGAAAGAAAATAATAAACACCCCCACCCCCTTATGCTTAGGAAAATTATGTTATGTTTATTAAATTTATCAACAGATTTTTCAGAAATAAAGTAAAACAAAGGACTCTTTACATTTTTTTTTTTTTTTTTTTTTTGCGGCGGTGGTGACTGTTGTTGTTGTTGTTATTATTATTATTATTATTATTTGGAAAAAGGAGCCGAAACTACTACTACTAAAAAACAAAACAAAACAGAAACAACAACAGCTGCAGTGAAATTACAATGTGGCAAAATATATACATACAGCTGTAAATCTCTAGTTGAATACAAATGGAAATGGTTGTCAAGTGAAATTTCGACCCATGATAAGTTTTTGTTCATCTTAGCCTACGTATGTTTTCAAGAATATAACACAAATGAATGATACTGTTTATCAAAAATATTGCGTCGCTAAGAAAAAAATCACCCAGTTCAATGGGGGTGGGGGCGGGGGTGGGATGGGGTTTTGCTATACATCCCTCCACTGACTGCAATTTCATAGCCTAAAATGTGCTCCTATTTTATGAGCGAAAACAGCTTTAATGAAGCCAAAAACTAAAGAAGGTTTTCACCCATCTCTCTTTTGGACCGCTTCAGTGGTCTAAGTGGTTAGAGCGTCCGCATCGGATGCAGGAGGTCGCGGGTTTGAGCCCCGGCCGAGTTATACCAAAGACTTATACTAACAGCCGCCTCGCTTGGCGCTCAGCATTAAGAGGTTTGTGTTAGGACTGGCCGGCCTGATGTCAGGATAATGTGACTGAGGCGGGGACATGATGCTACATGTCTGCAGCATGATGCCCCCAGTCCTGGACATAACTATAAACTGCCACACTGCAGACATCGTAGTGATAGGACTGAATTTTTTTTAAAGCTACGTTAAAAATCCAAATATCACACACACACACACACACACACACACACACACACACACACACACACACACACACACACACACACACACACGCACGCACGCACGCACGCACACACACACGCACACACACACACACTATCTCTTTTAATTGATAGTATATATCTTTTAAAAATACTTTTCCGTACAGCATTCATTAGGGCATTCTTGACTAACAAAACGTATTAGTATGCATGAATCTGTCTTAGAAATTTACCGCTCCTCAAGAATCACGGAGAAATGATTATGCAGACGAAAGAAATATTTTTGACGAGGATTTGACTTCCTTTCACGGATCGCTGCTTGTTCCTTCCCAAAGGCGTAATAGATACAGTCACGTGATCAAAACAACCATACTACACCTAAACATGTCATTTGTGTTCAGGCGCACGTACGATTGAATGATACCATATTTTCACACTAGGATGAGCCAGATGTTGATGTATTGCATGGGAGTGTTCATTTATTAATACACGAACTAAAGTTTTTACGCAGTTAAGAACAATGCGACGAATGTGACATGTGCTATGAACTTGTGCATTCAGTTATATATATATATATATATATATATATATATATATATATATATATATATATATATATATATATATATATATATATATATATATATATATATATATATATATATATATATATATATATATATCACTCATGTAAATACGGTACCCCTACTTTGCAAAAAAATTTCGTGTTAAGTCTTGTGTTGGTCTCTTGTCCCCTGACAAATACATATGGGTCTCTTTGTGTTGCATTGTTATATTGATCTAATGTTCATTGTTGGGGGGGGGGGCTTTCGTTTGTGGGAGTGTGTATGTCTTCTTGTAAGAAATATACTTAGCAGCAGTAGGAGGGAGTTGTGCTGTTGTTGGTTTAACGTCACGTGATGGCCTAGACAAGGTGGCCAGTATATTTGGTGGAGGAGGAACTCGAGAAGACCCCTGGAAGAACCGCCCATCCAAGGTAAGCGACTGGCAAGCTTTCTCACATATACACGTTAGCCAAGCCGAGTCTCGAACCCACATGGACAGAGTGATCTGTAAACAGAAGCGCCTTAGAACACTCAGCCACCTGAGGTCCCAATAGAAGCGAAGTTGAACCGCTCGGCCACCCAGGAGCCCAGTAGAAAAGGAGGTCGACCACTCGGCCACCAATTGCCCCAGTAAAAGAGGTGCTTTGCTTCCACCCAGTGAGTGCGGTTTGCTTACACACCGATGAGATCAGATGGGAGTAGATCAGCCAGCTGGTTGGGAGGGGGGAGGAACATAAGGTTTGCTATCATACCTCTAAAAGATATTTAATTACAATATTATTAGATCAAGTTCCACTCACAAAACAGGTATTGGTGTGCATGGGTATTATTTACAAATGTATTTCTCCTCATCAATCAGAGACCCGGATATACTTAATGCCATTAGTCATTCTTGTACCTTCCCGATGTGGAAGTTTTTGTTGGATTTACACATTTTGGCCTTATCATGCAGAGGAAATGGAAGATTAGAAAGGAAAGGCAGAGGCAGCCGACCTGTCCTGTTCGGGGGGAGGTGGGGTATGGAATCCGTGACCATTGGTTTATGGGTCGTACGCTGTACCAACTGAGCTACCGCTGCTCCAGGACCGCATTAAGAGGTTAGTATTAGGACTGGTCTGTTTGGTGTCAGGATAATGTGACTAGGTGGGACATCATGCTACATCCATGATGCCCCAGTGCTGGACGTCACTATAAACTGCCACACTGCAGACAACGTAGCGATATGACTGAAAAATTGTGAAAGCTACAATAAAAATCCAAATCACACACACACACACACACACACACACACACACACACACACACACACACACACACACACACACACACACACACACACACACACACACACACACCGCTGCTCAATTAGCCGAGTCGGAACAGCTGCAGTCACTTGATCAAAACAATGATTCTCTTCCTAAAAAAGTCATCTGCATACCGGTGGACGGACGACAGAATAAAACAGAAGGAGCCTAGCGGAATAATCAGGCCCGGCACTAGGATGTGCGGGGCCCAAGGCAGCATGCGGGGCCCAAGGAAGCAAGCGACAAGCGCGGGGCCCAAGGCGGTTGCCTCGTTCGCCTTGCCCTAGGGCCGGGCCTGGAAGTAATAATATAGTAATGTTCATTTCTTAAGATGACAACTATGTGTTATACGCAGCTAAGAACAATGCTACGAAACATTTGTATGTATTGTAATAAATGACTCAGCTCTGAACTTAAATTAGAGCAAGATCTGGAACGGAATGGATCATGGTGCAGCTCATTTCAGGTTAAGAAATATTAAAAAATGTTAATGTTTTCACGATTTGCTTGAGTATATGACAAAACATTTATTAGGTCTCTTAAAAATATGAAATCTATACGATTCTATGTACACTCTCTTGCCATATATATATATATATATATATATATATATATATATATATATATATATATATATATATATATATATATATATATATAGAGTTAGGTATATATATAAGTATATATATATATATATATATATATAGTAGTAATGAGGAATTGATGATCCTCTCTCAGAGACCCCCCGGCCCCCCAAAACGTTATATGTTAACATTTTTGTCAGCAGCCTTTGTTAGCTCAAAATGTTAACACATTTTCTGACAAAAAAATGTTAACATACAACGCTTTGGGGCCGAGGTGTCTCTGAGATAGGATGCACCAGCTATCTCTACTACTATGTACTTATTAGTCAAAATGTTATATTAAACAAATGAAATATTATATATATAATGTATCACTATAATGCAGTCCGACACGTTGGATTTGATCTAACAAATAGATTTTGTAAAAGATTTAATTCGATCAAAGCAGCGTCAGCATATACTGGTATAAAATCTAATATAATAAGCGATTGCATTAAAAATGTAGGCTATCATATATCGCCGAAATATGGATCGGTATGATTATTCGCAGTTGAAAACGATATGAGAATTGCCGGCTGGGCAGATGATGTGACGACATTTATCGATAACATGGTCGATATATTATTTGATAAAGCCACACAAAATTAAACATCTACTTTTTATTATAATCTTTTTCGTATTCGCTGACTCTCATTGGCAGAATATCTGTTAACATACTATCAATAATGCGGAACTCGCGTATTAAATCGTCCATATCATATTTTATGCCACGCAAATAAGATCGAATTTGATCAAGCAATTTTTTATAAGTTATACTTGCTGTTTTGCAAGCATTTTTTTTAGTTGCAAGTCGAGGTTCAACTTTTTTACAAGCTGCTGCAAGAGAAACACCAACGCCGGATATTATTAACAAAAACGGATTTAATGATGCGCCACTTGAAATTATACCAGAGCCGGTCATTAGCAGCGGTAGATATGATATCGCTCGCAGTATTTTTGCATAGTATTTGTAACATTTTTTGACGCACCAAAGATTTTTATGATAGTATCTGTAATATTGCATTAACGCGTCAACATCTTGTTTCGGAATGTTTTCTGAAATATGATTAAAATCGACTATATTTTTTTTCATTATATAATATTTGTTTACATATTTTACATCGTTATTTAATTAACTTAATTCTGGAGTTTCAGCTACGAATTCTAAACACCACCAATAATCCGCTGTGGTAAATCTTTTATCGTCTGTCTCTAGTATAAACATTTCTTCAGTATCTTTGTTTAACACTATAGACACAGTTCCGGAAAAAATATCGGTTGAATGACGCCATAGATATGTGGTAAATATACTGAATTTTACACCGCTAAACACAGATAATCTATATACACCAGTGACTTCTGCGGTATGTTTGATAATGTTATTTTGCGGTGACCATGTTGCTTTTCCTGATGATACCGTGTATACGATATTGTTAGCTCGTCCGAGTGGAATTTTAACGAGATTAGTTTTTTGAATAATATTAGGAATTCCACTAACAATATCGTTGATTTTCATGTTAATGTCGGTAAGTTTTATGTCAACGACTGGTGGACTTCCAAAAAAGTCATTAATAGATCTGTTTACATTTCTACGAAAATTTAGAAATGTTTGTACATGATTAATATAATCAGCTCTAAATGTAGCAATTCCATCATTAATTTTCGTTAACGAAGTCGTTATTGGAATTTCCTTATCGTCGACGTATTTTTTAGTTGCGGCGTCGAAATCTGTTTCTGGTGTTCTGAGATTATTAATACCGTTGTTGTTCATGTCGAGAAATGCACGCATTATATCACCGCGAACTGACACGTACTTAGATTCTTGATCGTCTACGTATTTTTTCGTTGCAGCATCATTATCCGAGGTTGGATCTCCCAGATATGTAATTTTTCTTCTTGACATAATAATGTCACCAGTAAATACATCGCCAGCTTTCCTAACATAATCGTTAATAGACTTACCCGAATCTTGTATTTTGCCTTGGTCAGCAAAAGTAACTATATTATTGACAGCCGCGGTGGGAATTCGTATAAGTACATCTGATAGTTGTATATTACTCGTTTTTAATCGTCCTTCTTTATCTTGAAAAATAACAACTTCGTTTTGATCGACACTTGTGATATTTAATAAATTAGTAATTTCCTTTCTGAGCTGATCAAGAGTTGCATATTTAGATAAGTCACCTTGCTGAGCAGTTGTTGAATCTCCTACTAATGTTCCAAATTTTGAGTAAAAGCTCATTATTTATTTACTGCTTGACAAAATTATATACCATAAAATTGTATAATGGCAAAATCGTCCATATTAAACTTTGATACAGAGCGGTTGGTGAAACATAAACATAACAATGAACTTCCAGATTGTCATTATCTTATAGTTGGTAGAACAAATTTGCTTATGAATTTACTTTTAGGAGATAATTTTAACTACGATCGCGTTTATATTTACACAATTAATCCGCAGCAAGATAAGTATGAGCTACTTAACAATTATAATGACAAACTTCGTGACGACCTTGAATCTGGCGAAGATTTCTTTATTATCAAACAACCGGAAGAACTTGTTCCAGTTAATCAACTCGATTCGTCCGAACACAAAATAGTTGTTTTTGATGATATTCCGCTAAACAACGAGGAAATGAATAAAATCAGATCGTATTTTTCACTGTCGCGAAATAAGAAATGTAATTCTATTTATCTTGCTTAAGGATATTATAATGTCGACAGATTTATCAGGCGAAATACTGGCTGTTTTATATTATTTCCTGGACTTGACAATATTGACGTTAGAAATATCGCGAACGAACAATGCGGCGACGTAACAAAAGATAAATTTATTGAACTGTACCGTCAAGCAACAGCAAATAGATATGATTTCTTTTTGTTCGATAAGTTAACGAACGATAAGAATAAAATGTTTCGATGTTGTATTGAAAACTATCTACAATAATTTTTTATAGAAAATAGTATATAATTAATGGAAAAACAAGCAAAATATAGAAAACATATCGAAAATCTAAAAAAAACTTGCGCAGTCTCAGGCAAAATTTAAACAGCTAGTACAGCAAGCACGGCGCGGTCAAGTTACTGCAGCAGAAACAGCAGCTAAAGTTCTCAAACCAGTTACTGAGGCTTTACTTGGAAAACAACCTGAAGATAAGCCACTATCAGAAGAAGAAGCTAAAAAATTACAAGAAAAAGGTTTACTCGGATTAGTTAAAGAACAACAAGAAGCAGCTGCTGGAAAAATTATTGAGAGATCTGATGCGGAAAAAAGATGATTAGCTGAGTCACTTACAGGATATGTAGTTAATCCTGCTGATAGGCAAGCTGAAATAAATCGGCTGATAAATAATCCGCTAGAACTTGAACGAAGATTAGCAACTGCAACAACAGTTGGACCGATTGAGAGAAGGTTAAAACATGAAGAAGAACTTAGAATAATTAGAGAGAAAAAGTTAAAACAAGAAGAAGAAGAACGTAGAATAGAGAAAGAAAAAGAAAAAGCTGAAAGAGAGGCATGGAAAAAAGAACACGGATTAGATGTACAAGAAAAAGAAAGATTTGAATCTCATTTAGAAAATATAAATAAAGAAATAGGAGATAATAAGTATAAAGATTTTGATGAAAAATATGGCTTTAAAGGTGTGAGAGTGCGAGATGTTAGAAAATATAATTACAAATCCGAAGAGAAAATTAAAGAACTAGAACAAATAAAAGAAGAAAGTAAGACGCATCTTAATAATGTAAAACTGGAAAATGAAAACTACCACAGCAGTATTAGCGAATATCGACATTGGATTATTGCTGATCTTTATATCAAAGTTATTAGTAACATAAAAAAGAACAATACCTACATGTTAACAATAGTTTGAGTACCGAGGCAAAATATATAGATAAACTACGTATGAAGGCTGATAAAATTGTCCCAAAGGATATGGGTCCTATTGAAAGACAAACTGAATTAAGTCGATTGGCTGATGATGAAGAAGAACTTGATAGAATGTTAACTGAAAAAAAAGGAACTGGAGTCTGAATATTCGCATCAGTTACTGAAATGATCGGCAGATTAATGCTATTGATATCATCAAAAGAAGCAGGAAATGTTGGTGCTGAAATCGACAATGAAATCATCGACATACTTGATAATTTGAGATCGAGAAATTTATTAGCATCTGACGAATACGATACTTTGCACCGCGACTTAATCGCGGCGACTTAATTTTATAAAAATATAATAATAAATGTCAGCAACATTATTACTCGACTCTAGTCAATCTGATAAAGATAGCGCGAACTTTTCAGTAAAGTATATTCCACCAATAGAACTAGATCGTGAAAAACAATACGAAATTGGATTAATTTCATGCACTTGCTGGAACGCTATGGCTAATGTAAAAACTGGAGTAAATGATGAGTTAGGATTTGCTTCTATGAATCCAAGTTCTCCAATATTTACAAAACGAGTATATTTTAAAATTCCACAAGGAGCATACAACATAACTGATCTAAATAAAACGATAAAAGAAATTATAGCAAAAAATGGTGGTAATGCAGACGATTTTGAGCTGGCACCAAATTATAATACGTTGCGAGCTAGAATAACATTAAAAGATATGATGATTATTTTTCCATCAAAAAGTATAGCACAAATGATAGGGTTTACAAGTAATGCATATTCTACTATTTCTTCTCTTCCAGCACCTGTTACGTTTGACGGTAAATTACCAGTAAATATAACTGAAGTTAACACAATATTGGTAAATTGCTCGATCGCATCTGGTTCTTATTCAGCCAAAGGCAGCAAAGGGCAAACTATATACAGTTTTTCGCCAGAAGTTCCACCAGGTTCTCTGATGCAAATCAGTCCGCGTCATATTATTTATTATCCGCTAAACGTTGAAAACCAAATAACAGAAGTAAATATGCAACTGACAGATCAATCTGGAAGACAGTTGGATTTGAATAATGAAGTTGTTACTTATTACGTGCACCTACGCGTTGCGTAGGCGAACAACGGTAAACATATATTTTTGAAAGATTTGACAACAAAATTATACAACCTCAGATATAATGAAACAGAAAAAGTTTACAGAAGAAAAATAGTAGGAGGATTTTTCGGAAATATATTTACTAAAATTGTTGAAAATATTCCAGGATTAGCTCGTAAAGTTGCGCCAATTGCACTTGACGCGGGTAAAGCTTTTGCATCTGCTGCTGGAACTGCTGTGGGACAAAAAATATCTGATAAAATAAAAGGCGAACCTAAGGCGCATGCGGCAATCAAGGAAGTTATTTCAGAAATCGCACCAACAAAAGAAACCCAACGCGCGATGATAACAACAACAAAAAAAACTTTTATCACCAAAGGGTGAGCAGATTATACAAAATTTAATATCTAAAGTTACCACGCCGCAATAATTTTATATAACCTAATAAAATAAAAAAATGTCTGTGAAAAATTATTTCGATTTTGCAGAAACTTATGACACAGACAACACAGTAACGGAATTTGAGTATGTTGAATATCTTGATGAAAATTCTAACGAACCTAATAAAACTGGCGTTAGAACATTTAATACACGAGACGAGGACGTATTTCTACTGCCACACAAAGCAATGTTAGAAGTTCGTGGTCAGATTATGACAACAGCTGTTCCACCTGCCGCAATTGCAGCTAATGCAGAAGTAGCTCTTGTAAATAATGGTTGGTGTTTATTTAGAAGTGCTCGATATCAGCTGGCCAATCAAACTGTCGAAGATATTTCAAGTCACTTACAAGTTGCAAGTACGATCTTAAATATCATTTCGTTTTCTGACGATTACTCCAAATCAACTGCAACTAATATGATGTGGTTTAAAGATACTGGAAATGCTGGTGCAGGTATTATTGCATCAGTTGAATTTGTTTCAGGAGGAGCAGCTATTTTAGCGGCTGGAGCTAATGCAGCTGCAGATTTTGCAACTGTGAGAGGTTTCCTTATCGATAATGCTGCCAATTTTGGTATAGCCGCACCAGATGCAGCAGCTAATCAAGACGCTACAAGAACTTCGCTTATTGCAGCTTGTAACAATATTGGTATAACACCACCAGGCGCAGCCGATGATGGTACTGCAATGTTAAATCTTGTTAATGAGTCAATTATTAACATCAGAAGAAATAGACGTTACAATGAAGGTTATGCTAAGCGAAGAGCACTTGCAGCAGCATCGCGTCAAATTACAATGATGCTGCCGTTAAGTACAATACTTGGCTTTTGCAGAGACTATAATAAAGTATTTCGTGGAGTTAAACATACGCTTATTTTAGATCGAGCAGAACAAAATGATTGTTTTCTCAGATCTGGTGGTGCTGATGTACAATTTGTCATAAACAAACTTGCGCTGTGGATGCCACGAATAACTCCGTCAGTCACTAAAGCATTAGAATTAGATAGTATGCTGGAAAAACGCACGAATAAAATTCATTTTCAGCAACATAAAATATATCAAACAGCAGTTCCGAATACCACCGACTACACGTGGCGAGTCACAACAACATCGAGTGAACAACTGCCGCGTCAGTTATTTGTTGTATTTCAGGAACAAGTTCGACGTGGAAGCCAACTACAAAATAATGGAGTATTTGATAATGCTAATGTTATACGAATATATGCTAGAATAAATTCAAAGCAATACCCAGAGCGAGCGATCGAATGTAATTTTGCAGATAACGCCAATAAAAACATTACTAGACCGTACATGTACCTGCTCGACTCAATGCAGAAATATCAAGATACTGGAGATGGAACTCAGATATCAGCAGAGGAATTTCGTACAATTTATCCGATATTTTACTTTGATGTTAGTAAACAGAGCGAGCGATCTATAGACAGCACAGCTGATATTGAAATCACTTGGACACTCGGAGCCGCTCCAGCAGATCCGTTAAACGTATATGCATTGGTGATAAGCGACAGATCTGTTACAATCGACTCCATTGGAGGTAAAATGACAATACAAGTTTAATATGTAATCGTTATATAAGATGACAAAATATATTATAAAAGAAATACATTTAACTGATGGCCAAGTTAAAAAATTAGCAACTGCTGTTGCGAAGCGGAGGCCGGTTTCATTAAAGATCAACCCAGATGCTTTGGGGACTTTAACAAAATTATTGTTAACCAAAAATCAAGCAAATAAATACGATCGCAAAAAACCTTTCGTTTTAAATTTAAGCGCTGCACAAATAACTGCGATGTCAAAACATGGCGGTTTCTTCGGTCCGGTACTATCAGTAATAGCCAAAACATTACTGCCTAAAATTTTGCCAGTGTTAGGTACATTAGGGCTAGCAGCAGCGTCAGGAGCAGTATCTGGCGCATCAGAAAAGGCAGTTAAAGGTAGTGGAATAAAGAAAATTTTTGTCTAAAGATTAAATATAATGCCTAAACGAAAAACTGTGCGAAAAAAGACAACGACGAAAAAAAGACACAAGGTGGATTTCTTCCAATAGCCCCATTACTGGCAGGATTGGCGGGAAGTCTATTGCCAGGTCTGTTAGGACGAGGAAGAGGACTAATGCTGCCAGGAACGAGACGTTAAAACGTCTTAAGATAAAGTCGCCGGCTCTGTTAAGTAATTTTGATATACTTGAAGAACTTAAAAAAGTAAAAAATTTTCACGGAGTTTATTCCAAAGATGAACTTGCGGCGATTGCATCGTCGCCAGGTTCTTGTGTTATAAATATACAAGATTTTAATGACGGATCTGGTACACATTGGGTAGCTGTTTTTGATAACAATTATTTCGACTCGTTCGGAATTCCACCAAGTGACGCGGTAAAAAGATATATGAGTAAAAACAAAATAATAAATTATTCTTCTAATCAGATTCAACCAGTTGGAACTTCCGCTTGTGGATATTATTGCATAATGTTCATTAAGCAGATGACCAAAAATCCAGATTTTTTAAAATTTATTTTGCAATTTGACAAACAACCCTCTCACGCTAATGACGAGATCGCGATTAATTTTGTATAGCTACCTAAAGCTTGCAATTAATTTTATCTAAATTACAAATAAACAATGTCAACATATTGTCTCAAGTGTAAAACTAAAACAGAAAATAAAGACGAAAAAACGGAAAAAACGAAGAATAATAGAATAATGCTGAAAAGTATTTGCGCAATTTGTGGAAAAAGAAAAAGTATGTTTTTGCCAGCAACAAAGTCCGGGGCTGGTTGTCCTGACGTTATTTTAGTAGACGACTAAATAAATAATGACGTGCAACTGCGATGCTGATAGAGATTTATGTCTCGAACAAAATAAAATTGTTACATATTGCCAGAAATGCAACAACAGAGAAATAATTGGAACGGGCATAGATATACATAAATTAATTGGCAAACTGCCGAAACCGAAAGGCGGATGGACATTGCCAGGCCATAAATATACTTACCCGTGGAATCCGCTTGATGAGCAACTTGATGAAAACGATAATCCGCTGCCAGGACAAGAACCTTACAATCAGGTTGACGCAATAGCGATGCGACATGATATCTGCTACAGAGATATTGAGCAACCTAGTGGCGAAACAAAACACAGCTGCGACAAAGTAATGTTAGACGAACTTCGCGAAATGAAACCAGAAAATATGCGAGAGCGTGTTGACCGAAGACTGGTACAGGGTATTATTGGAGCAAAATATAAACTTGGCCTCGGTAGAGACTTATATGATGATCCAGCGACAACGTCGCTTGCAGTCGAGCTACATAGACCTAAAAAAAAAAAAATTTCCGCGACGCAAGGTTGTAGCAAATGTCATTGATGACATTTGGGCGATAGATTTAGTTGATATGTCAAATCTAGCTCAATTTAGCGATAATAAGAGATATCTTTTTAATGTTAATGATGTTTTCAGTAAATATGCATTTAGTGTACCGGTTTCGGATAAAACAGGGACTTCGATGATTGACGCGCTAAAACAAATAATAACAACTACAGAAAGAAAGCCAAACAGAATCTGGACCGATCACGGAGCAGAGTTTTTTAACAAAAAGTTCGAGCAGTTTTTGGAACAAAATAACATTAAAAAATACGTTACTGGAAATGAGGGGAAAAGCGTCATTTTCGAGCGATTTAATCGCACGCTTAACGAAAAAATTCATAAGTATTTGACAGCTAAAAACACGAATAAATATATTGACAATTTACAGAAAATTGTTGACGAATACAATAACACGAAACACCGAACCACTAGAATGTCACCAAATGACGCGATTGCAAATCCAATACTAGCTAACGAAAACATGTACCGAAGACATAAATTTAGAGTTGGCGATAAAGTTAGAATTTCATTGACGAAAAAAACGTTTGAAAAAGGATTTACTCCGAACTGAAGCGAAGAAGTATTTGTTGTTGATAAAGCACTTTTAACAATACCAGTTACATATTCGTTGAAAGACTTATTAGGAGAACCTATAACTGGCAGTTTTTACGAACAAGAACTTCAGAAAACAGAACAAGATATATTTGTTATTGAAAAAGTTATTGGAAAGCGCGGCAATAAAAGTTTAGTTAAATTGCGCGGATATAGCGATAAATTTAATAGTTGGGTACCAACTAAGTCGATTGCATCGACTGCGACTTCATCGACTGCGATTGCAGCGACTGAATAATATTATTATAAATTTGCTCGTATTTTATTAGTACTGACCTACATTTTACTGGTTTACATAAAGAAATTAAGTGTAATTTTCTCGCATCATCGACTGGCATTAAATTAAATATTTTAACAAAAATAAAATCGTATTTTATGTTTCTTTGTTGTCCAGGTAGTTTTACGTTTAGAAATGGCCTTATAAGTTGCCAAAATATTTGGTGCTCGGCAACGTTAAAATTATATTTTAATATTTTTTTGGCAATGTGGTACTTAACATCATATCGACCAGTTGTTGGTCTGCTTAAATGTTTTTTGCTGACAACAACATCATCTTCGTCATCATCGTCATAGTTATACAAAATGTCTTTTTCAGTATAACCAGCAAATCTATCGTCGGTGATATTTTTTAATGTGACGTTAGAAACTGGAACAAAATCTTCCGAGTAAAGTTGAGCTAATCTCTCGATTAAGCTCATTATTATAATAATCTTTTTATCTAATTAATGTATAATATGGAAATAAAATATCATTGTCGAGTTAATATACTAAACAAAAAAGAATTAGCCGAAGCAGTTCGAAATTGCTTGCTGGGATATAATTTTTATTTCGTTGACGTTATGATAACATTGGGCGAATCTGACAAATTTTTGTTAACAGCGGCTGACAAAATAAAACTTGATATAAATAAAATAATGACGTTACGACTAAATCGCGATGACATAATGGAATTTGGTCATAATTGTCTTACAAGAAACGATATAGAAAATATTATTAATTATCGTATTTAAAACTAAATCTGTTAAATGTTAACATAGACGTTGCCGATCTTCTTCTACCATCGGCAACACCTTTTACTGATTTGCGACAAATTTCATGATATTTTGCCGCAGATGCTATTGATCTAAATTTCATTTCTTCAGAAGTTTCGAGATTTATTGAAATAACTGATTTTGGATTTTTAAAATTATTACTATCACCAGCATCTCCTCTTCTACTATTTTCTTGTTGTGTAACCAGATCTAAATTTTCAATGCGATTATCAGTTTTAATTTTATTAATATGGTCAATAACTAAATTATTAGGTATTAGTCCGTTAAAAGTTTCGTAAATAAAACGATGCGATCTATAACAAACAAAATCTGTATTTGCCCCACGTACCGCTACTTGTAAATAGCCATTATTATCTAATTTTCCAATAACTTTTTTTGTTCTTATATGTTGAATAATTCCCTTATCATTAGCCTTATATAGATCAAAGATTGGATGTGGTTGATATTCATCTTGCAATCCTAAATTTTCGATATTATCATCAGCAACTGCGCCATTTGCTCTATATACTCGCTGTCCTTCTGGAATATCGCCGCAAAACAAAGTATAAATAAAATCTTTTCTGAGCATTTCAGTTCTTTCTGCATTGTCACCCTTTACTGAAATTAACATACCAGCCGGAGTTGGTACGCCAATAGCTTTTTTAGTTGCTATGTTGATAACAGAACCTAACGCATTTCCTCTTCCGCTGTTAGTGGTAGATATCTCAAGATTTCTGTCATTATATAATATACAAAATTTTTTTATATCTCTAATTAAAAAAATTTAAAAAATTTCAATTAAATAAACAATATTACTACTATATATAATGTTGAAATTGCGAGACATCGCCAAAAAGAGCATCATCAAATCCGAAAAAATTGCTTCTGCATTTTCAGGCTATGATAACAGTTACAAACTCGACGATCAGGCCATATTAGCTAATTTTACCTCTACAAATTTATATCATCTTTTACAACCTGTTATAGCTCGAGAACTATCGGTTCATAAAAGTATCAAACTCATAGTCCAATATCATACGATTTTATCAAAGTTACACGCAGTCGAAGATGTACTTGACGTAATTTTTGAAACAAAAAGTTTTGAGAGCGAAATCTCGGAGCCTTATTTAACAGCCAAATCGAGGAAGATATTAACTGGAACAAACATTGCCATGATCGCCGATGAAATACATCAAGAAATAAACAAAAAACTAGAAGAATTTACTTCGTCAGGGTCAGGATGGAAATTCGAAATGATAAAAGCAGTTTTATTTCACACAGCAAAATATAACGTACTTCGCGGTAATTTGTACGTCGATCTTCCTCAAAAAATTAAGAACAAAAAGTGCTGTATAAATGTCAAAAACAACGATGACAAATGTTTCCAGTGGTCTATTCTTTCCGCGATGTTTCCCAAAGAACAAAATTCCGATCGCGTCAACAAGTATTTTCCGCACAAAGACGAACTCAATTTTGATGGCATCAACTTTCCAGTAGCAGAAAATAATATACCAAAGTTTGAAAAACAAAACGATATCTCAGTAAATGTTTTCGGACTAGACGAACGAGAAAATGTTTACCCGAGATATATCTCAGAAAATGCTTCGCAAAAGACAATAAATTTATTATTTTTTCAGGGACATTACTGTTGGATAAAAAACTTTAACGGATTAGTTGGCGGACAGTACAGTAAAAACAAAAACAAGAAATACTTCTGTTATAGATGTCTGCACGGCTTTACTAACAATGAAAGACTACAGGAGCATCTCAAATACTGCGTTAATGTTCAAAAAAATAACTATGCCTAGCGAAAAAGAAAAAAATATTAAAATTTAAAAATTATAATCATAAACTAAATATTCCTTTTGTTGTTTACGCCGATTTCGAGTGTCTACTCGTTCCCGTGGCTGGAGCCGAAAATAATCCGAACAAATCAAGCACCAGAAAAATACAACAGCATATTCCTTGTGGTGTAGCTTATAAAGTAGTTTGTTGCGCCAGCGATAAATTTTCATCTCCGATAAGGTTATATAGAGGTGAAAATCCTGCCGTGTGGTTACTAAAAAATTTAATAGACGAAGTTAATACAATTTCTAACAGATTACTTAGAACAGCTCCGATCAGAATAACGTCTAAACAACAACTCGACTTTGATGAGGCAGTTAATTGTCATATTTGCGAACAGTTGCTGGGGGACTCCAAGGTGCGAGATCACTGTCATTTGACCGGCCAATATCGCGGAGCAGCTCATAACAGTTGCAATTTGAAATTTCATGCTCCAGATTTTATTCCCGTAGTTTTACATAACTTTCGTGGCTATGACAGTCACATAATTGTAGAAACTTTTGGTGATAAAAACATTAAAGCTAAACTAAAATTGAATAACGTGATAAAATGTATTCCAAATAATTTTGAAAAGTATATGTCGGTGACCCTCGGCAAATTACGCTTTATTGACAGCATGCAATTTATGGCAGCATCATTAGACGAGCTCGTTAAAGGCTGCAGTAATTTCAATAATCTGCGCAGCTGCTTCGGTGAAAACTATGTCGATCTGACAAAAAAAGGTATCTTTCCTTATGAATACCTTGACGATTGGAGCAGATTTAATGAAACTTCTCTACCTGACAAAGATAAATTTTACTCGCAGCTCAAGAATGAAAACATCAGCGACGACGAGTATAAATATGCACAAGATATGTGGAATAAATTTGCCTGTAAAACATTTGGCGATTATCACGATTTATATCTGAAAACGGATGTATTATTGCTAGCAGATATTTTCGAGAATTTTCGTCAGGTTAGTCATGCAAATTACGGATTAGACCCTGTTGGTATTATTCTGCTCCGGGGCTGTCTTGGGACGCTCTACTAAAAACTAGCAAAATAGAATTAGATCTCTTAACAGATGTCGATATGTTTAACTTTATTGAAAAAGGCATCAGAGGCGGAATTAGCGTCATAACAAAAAAAATATGCAGCGGCTAATAATAAATATTTGAAAACTTATGATAAAAATCGTCCGTCGAATTACATTATTTATCTCGATTGTGTGAATTTGCACGGGTGGGCCATGTCACAGCCAATGCCTTGCGGTGGGTTTCATTGGATAACTCCAAACCAATTTCTTAAAGAAACTGAAAAAAATCTTCCGAAAGATATTTCATACTTTGTTGAAGTTGATCTAGACTATCCCAGTTCGTTACACGATCTACATAACGACTATCCGTTTTGCGCAGAGTCGATGACGATTGATTACAGTTTATTATCGCCTGAACAACGAACAATGACAACGGCAAAATGTTCTATCGTTAACAAGCTAGTTCCAAATTTGTTAGATAAAAGAAATTACGTTATGCATTACAAAAATCTAAAGCAAGCAGTAGATGCTGGACTAATTCTGAGAAAAGTCCATCGCGTGTTAAAGTTTAATCAGTCGCGGTGGATGGCAGATTATATTGACTTAAATACAAAACGTCGTGCCGTAGCTAAAACCGAATTTGAGAAAAACTTTTTCAAATTAATGAACAACTCGGTGTTTGGTAAGACTATGGAAAATATACGCCGGAGAGTTTCGATTGAGATCGTTAATGACATTAATCGCAGAAATAAATTAGTTAGCGATGATGGTTTTGTTAGTATGAAAATATTTAATGAAAATCTTGCCGCAATACAACGACGAAAGACAAATTTAAAGTTAAATAAGCCAATCTATGTTGGTGCAGCTGTACCTGATATATCAAAGTGGCTGATGTACGATTTTCATTATAATTTTACCAAAAAAATGTGGCCAGATTCGGAGTTGCTATTTACTGATACTGACTCGTTAGTATATAATATAAAATGTGATAATGTCTATCAGGATATTTACGATAATAAAGATTTGTTCGACTTATCAGATTATCCAACTTGTAGTGAATTTCATGATAATTCTAACAAGAAAGTTATTGGAAAAATGAAAGATGAGTTTATGTTTGTGCCTGTGAGAGAGTTTGTTGGACTAAGAAGCAAACTGTATGCTGTCATATTAGATGACAATAAACTGACAAAGAAAGCTAAAGGTATCCCTCGAGGATACGTGAAAAAGATGATGAATTTTGAGGATTTCAAAGCTGCTCTTAACAATAGCGTCAGTTTTATTAAAACCAATGTAATTAGGACCAACTATCATAAGCTTGAAACAAATACAATTATAAAACGTGGACTAAGTAATTTCGATGATAAAAGGTATTGCAAAGACGGACTTAATACTCTCTCGCTTGGACATTATTTAAATAATATTGTCTAAACATCAGAAATAATGTTTGAAAATTGAACATTAACCGATGGAGTTAATAGCAAAATAAAAAAAAAATAATTGTAAATAACCAACAGTTATCATTTGAATTTAATGATGAAGTTTCAGGCATTTGTTTTAGTAAATTTGATAGAATAAAACTTTCTCTTATTAGAACAGACGATAGCAAGTATTTTCCATATCTCGAAAATCTGAGAGATGCGCATTTATCAAAATATGAAAATTTGCACGATCCAATAAGCCAAAGTCAGTACACAAAAATTAATATCGACTTGGACAGGTCAAAAGTTTTTGTAAAAGGTAGCAAATATCTTCTAAACAAATTAGCAATGAAAGAGTTATTCGAAAGTCGCCGTAAGGTATCTGGCAGAATTAAGTTTCTGTTATATAATTATGAAAATATGTTATACTTAATAGCAAATGCAGATATACTTTTCATAGGATTAGAAATATAACTGTATCTATGTTTTAATTCTGTTCCAGCTAAGTTTTGTAGTAATCAAACATAGCATATATATGTGTGATTTAGATTTTAACGTTGCTTTTACACTGTATTTTTTGGCTATGACAATCAGATGATTAAGCGAGACAACTCTGTCAAGCATAGCTAGTGACAAACAGTTGTGTTTGTTGTGCTAAGTTAATGTTATGTATAACATACAAACAGACAGACAGACCCAAGTTCTATCACAATTGCAGCTGAAAACGTAACTATATATTATTCTAACTCAAAACAAGACATGTACTTAGTTTCGAGTTATTTTTAGACAGCATTATATAGCATGCGAATTTGTAAACTTATCGATTATATTAATGTCTCTTAGCAACATTCACTTACGTTCGTCGTCAACGTAATACTGTAGTAGATATGATCACAAAGGAAAATTCTAACTGTCTTTATCGTGTCCAAACGGAATTTCTATACTGTCATATGACCATACAAAATTCCCATAATAACTAAATCAAGGTTAAAGACGGGGAATTTCCTAAAATGACGTCAAAATCAGGTTAAATATAGGGGATTTCCAATGGATTTTTTAGAATATAACGCCAACATCGGGTCAATTTGCAATAGATTTTCCTAAAATATAACGCCCACTCCAAATTAAAGTCAAAGATAAGGAATTTCCAATGGTTTTTTCTTAAAACGCCTACTGAAACAGATTTCCCCAAAATAACGATATATAAAACACAGTTAGAATTTTATTCGTTGTCATTTCTGTTATAGGATTATACGTGAACAGAGGTAAGTGAAAATATTTTTAACAAAATGTTACTATAGAAAGTTTTGGAGGGGTAGGGGATCCTGGATAGTGGAACCTTGTTTACATATGGCTTTAGAAATATCCTTATCAAATAATATATCGACCATGTTATCGATAAATGTCATCACATCATCTGCCCAACCCGTTATTCTCATATCATGTTCAGTCGCGAATAATCATACTGATCCATATTTCGGCGACATATGATAGCCTACATTTTTAATGCAATCGCTTATTATTTTAGGTTTTATTCCAGTATAACCTGACGCTGCTTTGATCGAATTAAATCTTTTACAAAATCTATTTGTTAGATCAAATCCAACGTGTCTGATTGATGGTTTATAATAAGACATTATATATATTTCATTTGTTTAATATACCATTTTGACTAATAAGTACATAGTAGTAACGAGGAATGATGTATCCTATCTCAGAGACACCTCGGCCCCAAAGCGTTGTATGTTAACATTTTTGTCAGAAAATGTGTTAACATTTTGAGCTAAAAAGGACTGCTGACAAAAATGTTAACATACAACGTTTTGGGGGGCCGGGGGGTCTCTGAGAGAGGATCATCAATTCCTCATTACTACTGCTTTCATGCTCCACGCTACACCTTGAAAGTGCATCCTCAAGACGTGCGTGGACCTCTGTTGTTTCGAGGCAAAAATTTCAAAGACGGAAAATACATTCACGTCTATCATCACGATGAACATTTCGATGTCATCACCAGTATCGCCGGATTCCTGGGATACAGTTTTTGCTGTGAGAAATGTGACTATGGCTATAACAATCTAGAGCAACACAAGCATTGTGGATCGAAATGTGCGGGATGCTTGGCCTCTAAACCCTGTCTTGACGAAGGACAAGAACGAGTGCACTGAATAGCTCGTTAGCGCACTTTTGTCAGAAACCGGCATTCACGTTCCTAATTTCTGCCTGGCTCATCGAGCGTGCGAGAAGTGCATCCAAGAACCTATCTTTAGTCATTGTCCTCACTGCAGCAAGATTCCTGGAGGACGTGAAAAAATCTTTCGAGGACCTAACACGCTGGCCGATTTCGCCCATTGGATCTTAGACCCCATCGACGAGACGTGGAATCAAGAGGACATCGAACGTTATGCTATGCCACGGTGATGGCTCACAATTTCTCGGGATACGATGGGCAATTTCTTCTGAGATACTATACGGAACAAAGCACCGAACGCCCTAAAGTTATTTTAAAAGAGCCAAACTCATTTTCATGCAAGTGGGACAAGTGTAGTTTAAAGATTCGATGAGTTACTTGGCCATTCTATTGAGTCGAATGCCTACAACGTTTGGGATGACAGAAATGGCCAAAGGCTATTTTCCGCACTTTTTCAATACCGAAGCAAATCAACAGGACGTTCTACCCCATTTGACTGATGCTGACTACTACGACCCAACAACCTGCGCACCGAACAACGAGAAGCTTTCTACGCCACGTACCACACTCACGCCTCGGACCCCTTCAACGTTCAGGAAGAAATGTTAAAGTAATGTCGTTCCGACGTGGAAATTTTACGGCGTTGCTGTGGAAAATTTCGAGAACTGTTCATGGAACACGGGGGGATCGATCCTTTGATAAAAGCCTGCATGATCGCCAATGCGTGTTCCTTAGTGTACCGCCAACGATTCATGCACGAAAACACCATGGCTGTCATAAGCCCTCAAACGAACAACTTTGTCAAACGTCAGTACTCAAGTCAAATCCCTACGCTGGTTACATTAATTGTGTGACAAGGAAGACAAATGGATCAAACATGTTCGCAGCGGAGGAGGCAAACAACCATCGGAACGTATTCCGTAGATGGCTGGGACTTAGAAAACCCAAAGATCGTGTACGAGTTTAACGGTTGCTTATTTCACGGATGTTCCATCTATTACCCTCAACCTGACACTAAAATCAGTTTTTACAACGTATCATGGAAGACTTGTACCAGGCCATTTCTCAGCGCCGCTTGAAGTTAGAACAGCAAGGATACCAAGTAGTGGAAATGTGGGAACACGAGTTCAATTACCGTTTGAAAATCGATCGCGAGTTTAAACGCATCGTGTTAAGTTACAAGCTGGTGGACCCTCTGAATCCACGGGACAGTTTGTACGGAGGACGGACGAATGCCACCTGTTTGCTGTACCACGCCGACGAGAAGAAAGGAGAAGAAATCAGATACTTGGACGTGTGTTCGCTGTATTCTTACGTGTGCAAATATCGTCACTTTCCCGCAGGGCACTGCAATTGCTGACGGAACACATGAACCTGGACAACATTCGACAATACTAAGGATTGATTAAATGTAAAGTCTTGCCTCCCACGGACTTGTACCATCCCGTTTTACCTCACCATTACCAATGAAAACTGATGTTTCCTTTGTGCCGTACTTGTGCCGAAACATGCAACCAAGACCAACCTTGTCAGTATTCCCAGGAAGAACGCGCCTTGACAGGAACGTGGGTCACCGTGGAATTGTGTAAAGCTCTGGACCTGGGATACCAACTGTTAGAAGTGTACGAAATTTATCACTTTCCCAAGACAGAAGAATACCACAAGGGGGATGAGACTCAGAAAGGCATTTTCGCAGACTACCTGGATGCCTTTTTGAAACTGAAACAAGAAGCTATCGGCTATTCTTCCTGGTGTCACACTCCCGAAGACCAAAAGAAATTCAAAGAGAAATACTTTCAGCAGATCGTTTGCCAAAGTGATGTTAAATTGTTTGTGGGGCAAAATGGCACAACGACCGTGTTTACCCAAGAGGGAGTATTTGGCCGGCCCTTTTGGCTACTTCCAGATGATTCACGACAAAACTAAAGCCATGAAACACGTGGACGTCCTTCGTGAGGACTTGATCTTAATCAATTACGAAGAAGAACTGGACTTTGTATAATCCGACGAATTTGGAAATGTCATCATTGCGGCCTACATTGACAGCCCATGCTCGCTTAAAAATGTACGAAGCTTTAGAACTGTTAGGAGATCGTGTATTGTATTTTGACACGGGCAGTTGCATCTACATCGATCTCCTGGGTCAACGTCACCCTGACATCGAATGAAACCATTTAGGTGCCTGGACATACGAGCACCCCGACGACAAGATTCTAAGTTTTGGTAGTGGCGGTCCAAACAATTACGGCTACGAATACTGTAACCCTCAAGGTGAGGTGCACACCGAGTGTAAAGTGAAAGGATTAACTCTCAGTTATCGCACCAGTCAGGTGGTGAACTTTGGGGTATTGAAAGAAGCCTTGCAGTCTGGAGAGGATCAACAGTTTAAAGTAACCAGCTACCAACCTCACAAGATTGTACGTTTAGCAATACACCAGATCGTCAGTCGACCTTTTGGAAAAACTGTATCAAATCGTGTTCCACAAACGAGTGCGGCTTCCGAATCACTTCATTTTGCCGTACGGACATGCCGATATTGGTCAGCATATAAAAAAGGATAACGTCCAAGAACGATAGTTCGTTATGACTACCATTGCCAAGCCAGAAAGATGAATCCTTTCAAACAGACACCATTCAAGTTCGGTGATTCTGAAACCGGGAGAACCCCTGTGTGACTGTGCCAAGTGTAGAAACTCTAAGAACATATCAAACTGTTCCTAGGACACCACACCTTCGTCACCAAAAATGTTGTACAGTGACTTGGTTACATTCCACTTTGATTGTTTTGATGTGTAGTTTATCGTTTTACATAACCCTTTGGCTTTTATGTATTTTTGTCTTTCGTGGTCCATTAAAACTTGCGGTAAAGGTGTCCTGAAAAAAAGTACAAAAACTCTTGTCTTGTCTGTCTACGTTTCAAAAGTGACATTTCCTGCACTATGGCTACCTCTGCTGTTTCTGCTCCCTCTTCCTTCACTTCCAAAGCCATCGACGAAAACTTAGATCGTGCGAGTTGGGAGACCTTGTATCTTCGACATCCCTTTAACATGCTAATTGCTGGAACTACCGGTTCAGGTAAAACCGAATTTATCGAACGTTTGACCGTCCACCTCAACGTATCGTGTGGTGTTACAAAGAGTGGCAATCGGCATACAGCCACCCGAGAGAAAGTCAAGGCGATTCCATCGTGTTCGTGGAAGGCGTTCTTGGCGAAGACGACTGGATCGTGTCTGACCCCAGTCAAACTCATCTGGTCATCTTCGACATGTTAGGAGAAGACGAAGAAGAAATTAAACGGTGGTTTACGCGCAAAGGGCATCACCGTAATGCCAGTGTCATTTATGTCACACAAAATTTATTTCAACAAAGTAAAGCCCATCTCACCATCAGTCTCTCTTGTTTAAAAGTCCTAGAGATAAATGGCAAGTACAAGTGTTAGCAAAACAGTTAGGAACACACTTGTCTGACTCATGCGTACGACGATACCACTCAATCCCCTCACGTCTATTTGCCCGTGGATTTAAAATCCACTACCCCCGATTATTTGCTATTTCGTATCCATCTGTTTTACCACTGGTGTCAAGACGGAGGGCCTGTCGTGTACACATCACCGTTGACTTAAAAGAAATCTATAAAAGCTTCGAACACTTTTGGTCTGTCTCACACATCGTCAACATGACGTCCTTTCAGTCTCAGCTGGAGGTAGCGGTTCTCTAGGAGGAGTCATCATTTGCTTCATCTTAAAATGGGATCCCAAGGCCCCCATAGTCATCCTCAAGAAAGACGTCACTCCCCGACCCCAACTGACCCAGAAGAAAAAGGACAGTGGTGTCAAGATCAGGTCACAGCCCCAGAAAAAGAAAAGCCACAAGAAAACACCCAGAAAACAGCTTCAAACCGCAAGAGAGGCACTTCGACCAGGACGCAACCTTACATCCCCAAACCACGACCTGCAGCGACGACAGCGTCTCCAGTAGCCTCAGGTTCTTCCACTTCTCCGCTGCTATTGATGCCAGTCAAACCCAAATTGACACATGCCTTTCCAAATTTAATGAATAAATGGAAACCCGTGTCTCCAGGAACTTCTCCTCCAGCAGTGACACCCTCCAATTCTTTAGCTGCTGCGACAGCAGCTCACAAAGTAGCTGCCCCCAAAATCAAAGTCCAAGAGAGATCGGGCATATTACCGAATTTATTGGATTTATTCAAGCAATAACTATCCCAATTTAGTCCGTTGCGAACCCTTCCAAGTTGAATAATGCCTGTCATGCAGATGATACGACTGACCGACAATCAGTGGCGACGCATTCCACTACAGAAAAGACCTGTACCAGACGATGCGTATCAGTGTTTTTGTGCTCCGGAACCCACAGAGATGTCACCCGCCAGAAGTCATCCCTTTTCTAACCCCAAAGGAAAGAAAAGGAAAGGACTACCTTCTCGTTTAGCCAAACATTGGGACGTGTTGTCCGTCCTGTCCAAAGCCCTCCACCCATGGTAAAACAACTCATTCAGACATCCTCCAAAGACGTCGTCGATACCGTGTGTGAATGCTGCCTGAATGTTTTGAAAGGCACGATACCTTTGTCTCAACATCAGAAAGAATGCTTAGCCAAGCATCGACACGTTCTTCGCGAAATGGTCCAAAACAAAAATATCCACCCGTCAAAGAAAGAGATGTTGGTACAACGCAGATTAATTTTGCCCATGTTGTTAGAACCCTTGCTGAACGGAGTATGGGAACAATGCTGGGAGGACTCATGGGAGCAAGATAAAAAATTACCAAGAAAATAAAATGGTCCTTTGGGGTCCAAAGATCTCAGACATGACCTTTGAATCCGATGGAAGGACGAAAACTGACTTCAGTGCCTTACATACGATGGATGGAATTCCATCGTTGGCAAGGATAACGGACCCCGCATTTGCCTCCCAATCCTCATTTGACCGAAATGTTCCAGTTACAACACGAATTGCAACCGTTAATAGATCGCAGAGGTTTGACAGAATTGGGAAAAATCGCAACGGTACGGTCAAGTGTTTTAACGACTGCAACTCTTTCACCAGAAAGCTTTAGGCGAAACAGCTCTGCCAACTCTGAAAGATTTTAAGACCCCAATGAAATGTCAATCACTATCACCCCCAGTGACCAAGACAGACACAGCTCCCGGGATGCCTGAGGAAGGAGAGGCACTTGAAGTCTTTCAAACACCGTCAGCAGCTCTCATCCGTAGTAAAATTGCAGCATCCTTGCTGACCCATTCCCCTACACCCCAACGAGAAGAACTCAAACCTTGAGTTAAACTGATGATGTCCACTCCTCCTTCGACAGAAGTTAAAAAGAAAGAAGGGAAACCAAAAGTGAAAAAAGAAAACAACACCAAAGCCATCCCATTACCACCACCACCACTACACCCTCGACTTCTACCTCCGTGGCACATCGGACACATAAATCCGTTTCCAAACCACCACCTCACCCCATCCAAAGTAACATCAGTGACGACTGGGTGACTTATTAAAAAAGTCCTGGTGGAGAATATGTTAGCCAGCATTTACTACGATCCGTCCCATCCTGCGGGTTACGGAGGAGTTCAGAAAATGTATCGTGCTGCCAAAATCCGACTGAAAAGCGTCCGTTTACCTCAGGTGCAACGATGGTTACAAGAACAAGCCATGTACACCTTGCACAAACCCGTTCGACGAAAATTTTCCAGAAGTGGCACCCGAATGTAGGGCATCGATCATTAATGGCAAGCCGATTTAGCCGATGTCTCTCATTTTGCCACATACAATCGTGGCTACAAATATTTGTTTTGTGTCATCGACGTCTTTTCCAAATTTGCTTGGGTCGTGCCATTAACTTCCAAATCGAGCACTGAGTTAGTGCGAACCCTAAGACTGGTGCTGAAATAAAGTGGTCGTCACCTGTACGATGGCAAACCGACAACGGCACCGAATTTCTGAACCAAGATTTCCAAAAAGAATTAAAGAAACGAGATATTCATTTTTTCACCACCGAGAATCCAGAAACCAAAGCCAGCATCGTGGAACATTTTCAACGCACCTTGAAAGAACTCATGTGGAAATATTTTACTCATCAACAGACTCTCCAGTACATCGAGGTCTTGCCGCACCTGGTCCAAGCGTACAACCAATTTTGCCATCGGAGCATCGGATGTGCCCCTCAAGAAGTGACTCCCGAAAACGAAGTGGCCGTCTTTGTGCGTCTGTTTGTTACGTCCCCGACTGTGTCTGTCCCAAAGAAAGGTGGAGTGTTGACGATGGGAGATTGGGTGCGCATTGGCAAAACCAAGCGCACTTCCGACAAAGGTTACTTACCCAACTGAACCACCGAATTGTTTCGTGTCACCGGACGAGTGCGTAGTCATCATCCTGCCGTCTATAAATTGGAAGACATGAACGGAAAAGTGTTAAAAGGAACTTTTTACTTTCCCGAGTTACAACGAGTGACCGAAAAAGAAGAAAACGTCGTGTCAAAAAGTCAAAGTACGTTGGAAAGGGTATCCTCCCAGTTTTGATTCTTGGATCGGCGATTCGCAAGTCATCGAGTATAAAAAGAAGTGACCATCATGCCCTTCAACACAGCCTCAACTACCACAGTGATCACTCTTCTCCGAGTTCTTCTGTGCAAGAAGTACAAAAGCAACTCTTGTGGGTGTGGTGTTTAGAACGTGTGCCTAAAACGCAAATCGTCTTTTTCTGCCAAATCTTTGTAGTGTATTGCGTCATCGCTGCTGCCATTGCCAATTTGAGTTTGCAACAAGGAGACAAACAATTGTGGACCATTTTACTGAGCAGCTAACTTCTCCCCAACTCTTCCCTAAAATTCCCGAACGGTAACAACGGTAGCCTTGCGACATACACAAGTCATCCTTCCAACAGTCACTAATACAACCACAATAACCCTCTTTTGGACACTCCTCTGACTTCCAGTGACTCCTCGGACAGCAGAACTCTTGAATTATGAATAACCAATTTTACTTAACTTTACCCAGTGACAGTTCCATGGATGTGTTTCACCACAATACTTTGTGCTGTTTCACGGCCAAATTACCTCAGGCCATCCAATCGGATTACGAAGCCCATTGGGAAGTGACATTGGTCGACATGATTCACTCTACACAAATCCTAAACGTCACCGAAAATCAAACCATGTTTTGGGTCGAAATCCTGAATATACAAGTACAAGAAAAGTTGGATACCTATTATCCTGGTTTTTACCAATCCAAAAAACCCTTCACAAACCAATTCTCCAATGAACATGTTTGAGATGACGATTCCTGCAGGCTATTATTTTAATGTTCAACATTTGGTGGAAACGATTGCCATTATTATCGACACTCAGTTTGGTAAAGCCCTGACCAAAAGGAACAAACCTGTCACGAACGAGTACCATAAAGTAGCTCATCGCCTATTGGTGAAATTTACGGATGCCCAAACGTTGTCCATCACTTTTAATCCCAGTTTATTTGGCATGTTGGGTAGAGAGAAGATGACCTTTTGTAATGGTCAGGTTTCCCCTGACTTCAGGATTTTCAGCAACAGCCGAGTTTTAACGTTATTTCTTCAGCCGGTAGAAATGAACGAAGGATTGAATTTGATCTTTGTGTACTCCGATGTGGTGGAGTACAACGTGGTGGGACACACTGTTACTGCGAGTCATTCCTTTCAAAGTGGATTCTGCAGTGACTGCTGACGAGGAAAGAGGAAACACCTATCACGTTCACCTTGAAGTTTTACATTTTTATTATCTGCCTGCCAGTAAGTAGTATTTCGACATTGTCAACGTTGGTATAATGATAGGAGATCTGGGACAAAATGTTCCATTCTCCAAAGGGAAAGTCACGGTGAAACTCCATTTTCGGAAAAGATTCTCTAACGACTTGTAAGTCATATATCCAGTGTACCGATGAGTCGCTCGACAGCGAGGACATGGTTTAGGAGATATGTTGAAATCGGGATTTCGTTCGGTGGCCTCCGTTATGAAACCGATGGTGACACGAGGATTGCACGCCGTTAAAGATGCCGCTTTGACGGACGGCAAGGAATTTCTCCAAAATGTCATAATCGACAAACAAAATCCCAAAGAAGCTTTCTAGTGAGCAGGCAAAAATGTCTTGCTTCAAACGGGCAAAGTGATTTTGAGCCGACGAGAAACTCCTATAAATGCCATAAACGCTGCCGAGCCAGGCATTCCTGCTTCCCTGACGCTACAGCAAGGACAAGGCAGAACGAGAAGACGAACACACCCCTCCAGGGAACATCACACACTCAGAGCTAGAAAGACCAAGAAAAGAGGAACCTTCGGAGACTTAGACGTAATTTATTATTAAATCACAGAGAGAAAAAATGATACAGCGAGAGAACTGCGAATGTTCCAAGTCGGAACTGGATCTGTTTGCCATGCCACCCACCATGATGACGATGCAAGAATCCCAATGGATCGAATTTCATCCCGTCTCGTCTTTGACGACCTCAGCCCCCATAGAATTTGAAATCAAGGACAGCCCAAAGATTGCATCGATCTGAATAGCAGTTACTTGCACCTGAATGTCAAAGTGATCAAAACGGATGACACTGCTCCGGGAGGCGATGTTAGAGTAGCTCCAGTCAACAATTTCATGCATTCTTTGTTCAGCGAAGTGGATTTGTACTTGAATAACATACTGGTCAGCAGCAGCATGGATACTTACCCTTACCGAGCGTACCTGGAAAATCTCTTGACGTACGGAAAAGAGGCCAACCGCACTCATCTGGATGATTGGGTGGTATGGAAACCTGACACAGCAGGCGTGGACAAGTTTAACGACACAGTCCTGACAGCAGATGACGATCCTTACAATGTGGGTTTTAACGAGCGTCAAAAGAAAATCCTGCAAGGACGTAGTTTAGAGCTGATGGATCGTTAGCATTTGGACATGTTGTTCAAGAAAAGTATTTGCTGAAATGAGTGGATGTCCGCCTGAGACTGAATTGCAGCAGTACCGTTTTTCATTTGATGGCTCATGCCAAAGAGTACAAAACCATCATCCAAAAGGCCAGACTCTACTTGCGTCGCGTGGAAGTGTTACCTAAAGTGGGAAACTACATTAGTCACACAAACATCCGATACGACGTGTGGAAGTGAAAACCTTCACCATTTCCGCTGGACTCCGATCCATGATCGAGGATCATCTGTTCCAAGCGTTTACTCATTGATATCGTTAGCAACGAAGCCCTCAACGGAGCCGTCACTGCCAATCCTTTCGAGTTTAAGCACTACTGAGTGTCCAAGATCGAAGTCAGTCGCGATGGCAAAACCTTGTGTACCAGACCCATCGAACCAAAGTTTGCCTAGAAGAATTGCTTGAGATCGTACTTGTCCTTGTACGAAGCCACGGGACAGTTAGGGACCAACACCAGCCACGGCATTTCGTACGACGATTATGCAGGAGGCTAGGCTTTGTGGGCATTTGATTTCACTCCAGACCAAGGCAGCGACGAGGGACATGTCCGCCGTATAAATTCTGGCCAACTGCGTGTGGAACTTCAGTTTGCAGAAGCTCTACCCAACACGGTGAACGTCTTCTTGTATGCCGACTTCGAGAACACTCTAGAAGTCAACAGTTTGAGAGAAGTCATTCTTGACTATTAGAAGTTATGGAAGACTCTTATCCCTCTTTGCATGTTGAATGGGAGAATATTTCTTGTCTTTAGCTAAGAAACGTAGTGTACATCAACGGTCAAATGACCTCCATCAGTGGATGTCTACCTTGACTTCACAATGTTGTCAATCTTGTCAAAAATGTGTTATTTGATGTGGATTGTTATACTATGTGTTGGTTAATTGTTGGTTGAATAAATATGTTATACTTTGAAAAAAGTGTTAGTTGTTTGTTTTAATTTTTTTTTATCACTATACATGGTTTTTGACTTCTCTCTCTATTTATCACCATGAGATAATCTATAGCGTTCCTATCCAACAATATCGTAAGGATGTCAATCGCGTCCGCGCTTAAGACATATAAAAAGGGCGGTCTCCAGTCTAGCCATCCCCGCTAGTAACCACGTCATCACAGAAATCCAGGAAACTTTAGACAACATAGGGAGATGGATGGATAAATAGGGGTTCAAAATCTCGCACGAAAAAACTGTAGCGATCATTTTCATCCCCAAACGTAATAACAAACTTATTTACCCTAAACTATACATTCAAAACCAGATCGTTAACTATGTTAAGGTGGTAAAACTCCTAGGCATGTATTTTGATAGCCACCTTGACTGGAAACATCACACTGAGCACCTCATAATAAATTGCAATAAAGACCTAAACTTACTAAGAAACATCAAAGGAACAACATGGGGATCCAACCAAGAAACAATGCTATATATGTAAAGGGCACTTATAAGATCGAAACTGGACTGTGGTTGTCAAGTATACAGCTCAGCTAAGCAGTCACACCTGAAAAAACTAGATGCTATCCAAAGAAAAGCACTGACTGCCTGCACTGGCACATTACCCTCAACCTCACTAGATGAACTCTAAGTACTCACTGGAGATTTACCACTAATACTGAGGAGACAAGAAATGCTACTCAGATACTCAATCCGGTTAACAACCCATCAAATATGCATCCCACAAAAATGTTCATTAGCAAATGTAACAAAACTTTTATTCGTAACCTAGTACCAAACATACCAGGTGGAAAACAAATTCTAGAATTAAAGAAAAATTTGTCAGTTTTGGATCAACAGGAGGGATACACAAAACCCCCTGACCAAGCCCCTTTGGTGACCCCTAAACCAAGGAATAGCACGAAAGCCACCGAATATGGAAACAAATTCGAACAGGAGCTTAAACTAAAAACAACAATTGTAATATACATACTTGACACCTACTCCAGTTTAGTTAAAATATACACTGATGGATCTAAAACACCAGAGCCACCCAGAACAGCAGCACCAGTGGAAATCCTAGATTTTAACATTCAGATGGGAACCAGACTACCAGGCCACTGATCTACATACACAACTTAATTCTGGGCTATCCTTGAATCATTAAATTGGATTAAAGAAAAAAAAATATCCAAGAAGCAGTGGTCATCAGCGACTCCCTTAGTATAATAACATCAATAAAAACAAATAACACTAAATCAAGAGAAACATTCCTTGCCAGGGCTTGCCATCTGCTTAAAGAACTATCCACTAAAAACGAAACTGTGGAATTCATGTGGATATCATCGCATATAGGGATCCCTGGCATTGAACAAGCTGACAAAATCGCAAAAAGTAGACTGGGAGACCCTAACCCTGCCCCACTAAAATATAGCACCACAGAAGCCCCAAGTTTAGCCATAATCCACGCCAACAATAAGTGGCAGTAGCACCGGAATGCCACCCCAAGGGTAGACAGCTATACGCCACCCTGAAGGAAGCTAACAGGTCCATTAAACCACCCAAAGTTAACAGCTCGGACCAAAAAATTATAAATCGAATTATGACGGGCAAAACAAAACTAACCGGCAGCTTTGGTAAACATCTAGGGCCAAAACCATCTAACATTAACCGCTACCACTGCCGCACCATAGAAGACCTCCATCACATTTTCAATAATTGCTGTCAACATCAGTTAGCCAGAAATAGATATTAAAAAAGCGCAGAAATAAAGGATCCCCATTAAAATACTCAGAATTCCTAGACAAAAAACAACACATAATTAAATACAACCTATAGAAACATCTTAAATTTCCTAAATTAAACCGGGCTTAAAGGAAAAAATCTAATGTCCCACAAAAACATACCCTGTCAAACTACTAAAAGCTAGGTAATACAAAACGGCCCAACCATGGGATGGACGTCTTCGATGGGTCACATGGGGACCTGGTTAGTATGATTTCCAGGGGGGGGGGTCACGTGACCCTCTTAACCTTTGCTGCGGGCGCCCATGCTCTTATTCGTCCACCAACGTCTTCGAGCAACATTGTTTTGTCTGATAATATAACAGCGATTCCTCTATAACCACCAGCTGGCGGCCGTGCCACACTAGCTCAGAAGTGTATATCGACGACTGACTGTCTGAAGAAATCAATGTGGTCCAGCGAGAAGCAATAGATCCGATATAGCGTTATGAAGTCCCGCTGAAATATCTGCAAACCGGAATGAACATTCTGATCGCGCCCAATGAATGTCATCAACCGATGCTACGTACGTGCAACATGATTGTTTTCAAAATTTAATAACACTTGTTCGGATGGTTCTTGATATCCATTTATTCTCAGAGAAACTTCACTAACCCCGAGTGTCAAACACCATTAAGTTTCGCTGTTGTAAACCCACTCGGGCGATATCCTGAAACGCTATGAATATATGTCGTGGTGCAAACACGCCTTGCTGTGATGCTATCTGCCACGTAAATAGTCCAGTAACGGCAATCTGGACATTGTCTGTGGCCATCGTCAGCCACGACAGCGTTGACGTGCAGCCGCTATCCATGAAAGAGAGTAGCCATTGTTCTCCAGTCAACGATGGCGTCATTGTTGGCATCCACAGCAAAAACTTTGTTAGTGATACGTTGTCATCATAAACATCAGGAGGATGCTAGACTGCATCGTTATCGGTGTCTTTTCCAGCACGCACCACCGTGTGTTTAGCGTCGAAGATAACTTTTCTCACGTTACAGAAGACTCCAAAGATATGTGGTAGTGGAAAATTGCACATGAAAGTTCTCCATCGCAGCTTAACATCGATAGACGTGCTGCGAATCTCTGGTTGAAGTTTTCATTCATTGATGCTACTTCAGTTCAGTGCTACTTGGTGTTATGTTACGGTTCTCGGGGTAATCGTGGTATCCTTCGCAAACATCACTGACGGACCAGCGTCTCGTGAATAATCATTGCTGTATCGGGCTTGCCATATAATTGTAGTGGCAACTTCAAAGTCTTCGAGACATTATTCTATATTCAATCATGTATGTGGCACTGTCGAACAACTCCATAACACCATTATTAACAAAACAAACTCGGTCTCCAATTCCATATTATTAAAATCATCATTCACACGTTATCCTTCAATCTCAGTGAATGCCTCAGCGATCAGGGAATTTTTGCTTGTATCTTGAACTTATAGTTCGATTCGTGCACTTTTGTCTGGTTCTCGAGCTTCATAAGAATAATAATGATAATCACGCACTGATTCATCTTGGAGGTCTGGAGCGTCCATGTCAAATGCGAAATCAGTTACACGCTTTAATATTTTATTTACGTCCGCTGTTATTTAAAACGACGTCGACGAGTCACTCAATCAAGACCACTTCCAGCTATTAGACTTACTGTTATATTTTTTTTTTTCTCTCAGTGGCGGCTTGTTTTGGTGGTGCGAAAGCTAATTCATTGAACCGCATATTTGCGGTTTGATTTATTTTTTACTGACACTTGTTGCCATCAATTCGGTGCTGGGTAATTTTACTAGCTTTCATTCCTAGCTACTTTGCAATTGGAATACCTTTGGGGCTATCGTTCTAAATAGACCATGAACAACATCACCGAGTCGATCTCCATAGACAACTTTATATATGGGTAATCGTTAATTTATACACCTTTATTCAAGTCCACGTTGAGCATGGTGTACGATCATTATTATTTTGTTATCGTCGATCTAATTAATCGCTGACAAATAGCGGCTGCCTCACGGATGGTTTCTGGAAAATTATTGCTAGCTCGTCGCCCACCAATCAAAATTTTAAGTTGATCAACGTCAGCAAGGACGTTATTGGGGCAGGGTCTAGTAAAGCCGCTTCCTCGAGTGACTCGATTGCTGGAGATCAGACCACTCCCCGTTGTTTCGTCTACCATTTTGTTTGCTTCAGACTTCTTAATGAATCCATTTTTTATCTTTCTCGTTCAAATTGCATCTGCATTTCCTCTTTCTCTGCTCGTCTAATATATTCGTCCACCGACTGGCTATAAAGTATAAAATTTAAATCGTCACTTCTGACTTGCGAGACATCGGCAGTTATATAATATATATATATATATATATATATATATATATATATATATATATATAACAACAACAACATATATATATATATATATATATATATATATATATATTTAATCAGCACGACTTCTTATACTTTTAACATATTCTGGTTTTACTGACCTGTTTCTTCCATCAAAACCATACGCAGCAATGTCAAGTAGTTGATCTATATCCCTGATAGCTGCAAGACGTTCCCCGGTAAATTTATTTATGATTTCAACTTTTACGTTTGGTGGCCGATCTCCTGCTTCTGGTTCTATTGTAACAAGATTCCTCACATCGCCTATCTAAGCACGAGCTTCATCGAAACCTTCCGATAATTTTGTTTAAGTATCAGCTATCTCTTGAAGAATAGTTTTTGTTTGTTTAGTTCTTTGTGCTATTTGTCCAGTTACTTGGGCTGTTTGCTGTAACATGCGAAGATGACCATTAGTAGCCTCCGTGACCGGTTTAAACAACTCTGCTGCACTTTCTGCAAATCCCTCTATGGCGTCCTGACGCTGTTGCAGTTACAGTTGACAGAATCACTGAGGGGAGATATTTCTTACTTGCCTCTAGTCGTCGTCGAGCAAATTTAGCTGTACAAAATTCCATGGTTAGCGCAGACTCACTCATTTTATTATTCTAACAACGATGAATTAATTACAGACCTACTGCCGGTAACTACTATCATTTTGATCGTGGTCGAGCACCCAGCTGTAAACAGCGACGCAGAAAATCAACGACGATTTACCAACAGTCATTCCCCGATCATCTACAACGGACACGTCAGAGGCCTCAATTTATCATTCTCGACCTTGTATGTCCATTTGTGCCTCCTTCTCTAACTGGGTTCTCTAATTAGTAGAGCTAATCATCTGTACAGCCTCCCTGCTGATCATGCTCTTTGATAGACGAAACCGACACGCCAGAGTCTTTTATTCTTCCATTTTCAGTGATCTCAGCTAGGTTCTTTACGACAGAGTCTATGAGCCTAAAAACATTTTGGTGAATGTCCACATTAGATGTTTGCAGTTTACCAGTTTGATCTTGAAAAATAGCAAGCTCACATGGATCAACATCAGCAAAAATACAACTAGTAAACTCAGTCAAATTCGCTTTGGTGGCAAACCTGCTCATATCCATATCAGCACCACGTCGAGCTAGGTAATGTGGTCCTTGAATGTTAATAGACATTCTGTATAACATTAAAAGTCCTTCAATGTATGTGAAATCAGTATGTGCTTGCGGGGTTAGTGGTTATGTAGTTATGCTTCCTTCTAGTCCATGCAATACTTCAATAACAAGATGATCGCATATTAAACCGTGTAACAGTTTCCAACGGCTGAATCGAACAAAAAAGTGATTATCGAAATACAAACGATGTCGAGATATCACCTCGAACGCCACCAAGGAGTGCCACATCCTTCTGTCAACTTCGCGTTGACAATACCAGCTTCACATGAGCTTGGCACCATAGATATTAGTTCATTTCGCATTAAGACACCATCAAAATATATTACGTGAGAAGGTTCGTACAATGTAACAAAGAGTGAAGTCAACAAGCTTTGTATATTTAAACAGAATAATTTATTTCCCTAGAATCTCTGAACCAAGGTCAGCTAAAAATATTTTGAAGCAATACCTTTGCGTTCTAATCAGGCTAAAAGAACTGAACTGAATTTTACTGGGAAAAACGTCAAATCCAGTAAAAAAATAATCATTACAATAAAATGTAATGAAACAAAAATAAAATAAAAAGAAATTTAAAACTAACACACAAATAATTTAATTGCATATGCGTAATACTTCCCCCGTAAAGAAAAAAGAAAGATTAATATAATAAAGCTTTCTTTTTACCATATGTAAATTATGCATGAGGTAAAACAAACTTACATAAGAAAACTCTTATGAATTATACAAAGTGTACATGAAATAATATTTCTATACACGGGAAAGTGCATCTGCAATTAAATTGTCTTTTCCCTTGATGTGCCTGATGTCAAGATTATATTCTTGCAACAAGAAACTCCACCTTAATAATCTTTGATTTTTATTTTCATCTTGTCGATGAAAGTAAGGGGGCTGTGATCACTAAACACAACAACCGGAGAAGGAGTTGAACTAATATAAACTTCAAAATGCTGTAATGCTAATATTAAAGCGAAACATTCCTTCTCGATTGATGAGTAATTTCTTTGGTGCTGATTTAATTTCTTAGAGAAATAGCACACTGGATGTTCAACACCATTTTTATCTTCTTGAATCAATACTGCTCCAACCCCAACACCACTAAAAATCAATCATTCCCACACTGGAAATGAATTTTAAAAAGAGCTGTTTACAACAGAGCTAACACGTGGGCTGATCATGACCTTATTAATGACCAATCATTTTCACTCTGTGGTTACCAATCTCTGAACCAAGGTCAGCTAAAAATATCGCGAAGCAATACTTTTGCGATCTAATCAGGCTAAAAGAACTGAACTGAATTTTACTGGGAAAAATGTCACATCCAGTAAAAAAATAATCATTGCAATAAAATGTAATGAAACAAAAATAAAATAAAAAGAAATTTAAAACTAACACATAAATAATTTAATTACATATACGTAACAAAATGCTTGACTGATTTTACCATCGCGAGTAAATGAAGATAGCTTAATGGATGGCTTAAGGTCGTGGCTTCTATGTGTTGCACCGGGAAATAGAAGACGTCTTCTAGATCGTAACTTGCGACTTGTTCTTGGTAAACGAAGGACTTTTCCTTTTTTTATTCGTATGTAACCCTCAATTTTCTTTTTCATCGCCATTTATAATGCTGTTCCGACAGGTTCTGCAACCGTTGGAGTCGCTGCTGCTAACAACTCTGGAATCACAATAATGAGCTGAAATATTTCACCGGTTAATTTTGTTTATTGCCTTTTCTATTTGCCCTTGTCGGCCTGGTGTCAGGATAATGTCACTGAGTGGGACATGATGCATCATATCTGCGGCATGATGCCCCAGTGTTAAACATCACTATAAACTGCCACACTGTGATATGACTAAAATTACTAAAGCTACGTTAAAAATAAAAAACCATCCCTCCACTCCCAAACAAAGACTAACATATTTTCCCCAGCTGATTTTCACTAAGCCCTGCCTTCACTTCTACATAAGACATTATTATTTAAAGATGCATTAAGTTCAGTTATGAATATGAGGTCATTTTTACTTATAGAATGTTAGAGTCTTTACTGCTTAATAGCTAAATGCTTCCTCAGACGTCATCACTAATTAAGGTAATATCATACGCGACTGCAGGACATTCTACCATACCTCAAGCTGATCCACGTTCTAGTAAAAATACCACCAAGTTATCCGCGTCAAGACTACACGAGTCTGTCCAGTGTCGTTTGTACAGTTCCTAAACCTTTGTTGATATACCTCAGGTAAAGTCTCATAACCTTTCAAGATATATTCCTTAACCAAATATAATCAGTACTTTGTTGAACTGACCGGGAAGTGTTGATTTCACCAGCTTTGCCAAACAATACACTTTGTAATAATAGAGTCAAAGGAATTGTCACCATTAGTTTCAAAATGAGGAAAATAGTTATCTGCCTCTTTGGCCTTCAAAAGGGGGTACTAGTCTAATATTTTTGGTAACATCTATACATGAACCTGTGGGTAAAGGAGAGGAGTATTTCCCATTCGTCAGTTCTAATTCTTTTAACATAAACCGAAATTCCCCTTCTGCATTGTTTCTTTCTGTCTGCATCTGTATTTTTTCCTCTATTTGTTATCGTTTTCTCTCTTCATCTGTATTTCCCTGTCTTCCTTTCCACTTTGTATTTGCATTTACATTAGCCTATCTTCTCTTTCTTTCTTTCTTTCTCCCTTTCTACTGTAGCTGCATTTATCTCTTTTCTTTCTCTTTCTGAAGGTGAAGCTTTCTTAACCATGTTTCCATCGTATGATTTATTTTAATACTCTTACTTTCACGTCAGAGCCAGACAGAGACTTCTTAGTGAAACACAAGGCGCTTCTATCCCAAAAATTCTTTTCAACGAAATATTTGACCAAAATATTTTTTTCTTGCTCCGCTAAAGAATCCCTCGCCTCAGAAAGATGATATTGTATGGCAATCTGGAACAATTAATCCTTTTTCAAGGACTATAATCTGTATAAAATTTAAAACAATGTTCTCATTTTAGATGACATTATAAAATCTTGTTGGTTTCACAATAGATTTCGCAAATAGGTAAAATTAAACTACCCCCGGAACCATGTGAATTTGAATTTCAAAAACAAAATTTTCAAAAGTATTTCAGAGAAATATATATTCCTTGAACGAGCTTCCAAGTTTCTTTAACGACTCTATGGTCTAAAACTAAATAACAGAATAGAACGAAAACCATGTTTGTAAAGTTCAACAAATTATTTATTTCCCTATAATACAAAGTGAAAAGTTACAAAACTTACAGTAATGTGAATTAATTCCCAAGAAGTCACGAAAGTTCTATCACAAATTAAGCAATATGAAGTTCCATTGGTATTCCAGTGGTATTCCAAATAAATTCCCATATTGAATATGTTGACGTGCCTGTAGTCTCGAACGTGATAATATGCCAATGGCTGTGCTTATAGAATCTTCTTGGTTTAGGTCGCTTGGTTTCAATGTTCTACGGCTGTGTAAAGAATAAGATTCGTGTTTGTCTTTTGTTTCGGAACTCCAAACAGGATTGCGATTAATTGCAGTCAGTCGTGTTACATAATCGAAAGCATGGCCACGGGAAAAGTTAGCTGTCCAACTTCTTGGTCATCTAATCAGATCTGTGAAGATTATTCTTTTTGTGTAGTGTTTAGGTTTCTACAGCATATGAAAAGATGTCAGTCTTATATGAGATGTGATAAATTGCATTCTGTCTTGCGCGTTCATTTTGTACCATGCATGTTCAGTTTTTCGCTCGTCACTGCGTTAGAGAATGTGCTTGTCTCTTTCATATGTTGACAAGTTTTGTGACATATCACCACATGGACCAGATTTGTCCCGATAGTCATAGCGTTTGATTTGCATTAGGATGACTAAGATATATTTAAGGTGTCTCCGTCTGCAATATGCTTCTACTAGTTGGCTTCGAAGAATGAACCCTAGTGTCTCACAAGACTGCACGATGGGCCAGTTTCTCTCTGGATGGTTTTCCCTTTTTTCGGGTTGTCTTAGAATTAGGTCAGGATAAATGGTATCCGACCAAATGTATCCATTTCTCATTGCTTTAGTAGGTAAGTGAGGTTTGTTTTTCCTTTTTTAGCTCTTTTTGCTAGCCATTTATGTCAAAAGAGAAACAATATTAGAATGGCTGTCACAAAAGTAGTAAGATATGTCAGAGTAGTTGTTGTAATAACAAAACATAGTAATTTCAGTTATTATTATTATTATTATTATTATTATTATTATTATTATTAATGTTGTTGTTGTTGTTGTTGTTGCGTTTGTAGTTTTAAGTCACGTTGATAAATTCTACGTTCGGCAGGTAAGAGGTTGCTGACTGGTAAACTACATTCCCGATTCGCAATTAGTTAAGTGTTCCCATCTATTTATGGAGCAATTTCAGGGTCGATCGCTCATAAACTTACCACCCTCTACAACGGGCATTTAGGGGTTTACTATATAAGCTTGAAATTTAAACCTAACGAAGCATTTGTTTGATGATATGAAATAATTGAAGCAGCTCAGGGATGAAATCAGCTGTTGCTTTTCTGTCTTTTGTGCGCTAATCGTTTCTACACAACATTGCTTATAGTAAATTTTGTTTATACAAGCAGCATTCCAGTAGATGGTGTCCCACACTTTTGTTTGAGACAAAAAATAATGAAGTGAGTCATATGCTGAAATAAGTTTTAGTTGGCCTGATAATAAGAGGAAATGGCTCCATTAAATGAAGGCCGATGAACTTAAATCAATACAGAGCTTTGAATACTATTGTTTGAGATCCAAGGATAACAAGTGGGTGTATTCAATAATAACGAACAGTAACAACGCCATTTGTTAATATAGCCAGTGTACTGTTATATCTAGAGTCCAGATGTCATCAAGATGAAGATGGATACCAAATTTGGCTAAAATCGAACAGAAATTAAAATTGTTGCGCAGAAAAGGAATGTGGGTTTGTTTGAAAATTAGATGCAATAACTGTATAAGATGTTAATCTTATAAGCTGGATAGTAACTCAGCAACACTAAAAATTATCCTCAACTATCTGCTAAATTTTTTAGAAAGTCAACAAGGAATTTATTGTGCAGGAACGACACAGTTTAGGTGTATCAGGGTCGTGTTTCTGCGAAATCAAGAGACTACTGCTAATTTAAATCTACAGAGGCCACTGCAATATCAACTGTTGTCATTTAGCAGAAACGAATGTGAATGGACCCTTAAATCTTTATCTCTGCTAAGTAACGATTTACAACTCCAATAATGGAACACAGACATAGTGATATAAACTTAAATTCATCGCAACTTATTTCTTTATCGCTTATTGCCTTACTATGTGAACACTACAGCCCAGCTTACATATTGCAGAGGTTAATATCGCATCGTGTTTTAAAGCATTCATGTATATCAATTTTCCATTCAAAACTTATTCTGCAGACTCTAGTGAAGGTTCACCGATCCCACTACAAGCCAAATTGTTGTAAATCCTGGTGCGTTTCATGCAAGATGTAAGCCAGCAGCTACAATAACCAGTCCACCTGATTGATTAGCCATGCTCTCCTGTACCTAGTAAACTATTTTATGCTGTTTTGTATTTATTTTCTGACATTTCCATTTTGTTCAATCTATGTAGCCAAATCAATTTTAATTTTGATTAACTAATGATCAATGCCATTGTCGTTATGTGCTCATTTTCAAGATAGTGGTGGTGCATGTAGTATTTTCTCTTCCAGTTAAAGTTCTAAAATTGGCAGTTTACACTTAGGAGTGGAATCAGATTGATAAGGCTGTCTGTTCGCACCTCTTACTGTTCGCACGGAATTGTTCTCTTCTCGCATAATTTCTCGCTTTCTAAATTTGCTTTTTAACACCAAACTTAATCAGACTTCCTCAGTTCGAAATCCTTAGGCCCACAAGTAGTTATTTTTGACATTCTTGGTTGCCTGGTCACTTTCTTTATTTAATTATTTTATCTAACTCAAAACAATCGGAATAAACAAATTACGACTACGTCAAATTATCGAATCTGAGGCATCTTTAGTATCTTCTTTAAAAGTACGCCGTAATTACCTGTAAGAGATTAATTTAGTGTTGCACAGTAAACAGTTTAAATTTATTGCCTGTGTTACTTGCTATTTACTGATTAAACAACTTTTCTTCTATTACAGCATTTCTGGAACTGGATTTGTATGTCAATTAACTAAATTGACTGCTTGTAAGTTTTCATTTCCTTTAAAGAAATATTCTTGCATTCATCAATCTCAAATCGAAGACAACACCACCACCACCTATCAAGTAAAACATGTTGTATAATATTGTTTCTCTCAAGGTTTGTACTTGCGCAAGGCTTGTATTTGATAAATTCTTGTGAACAGTTCCAAGTTGTTTACTCCGCGTATCTATATAAGGATCTATTTCATTTTGTTAAGTTACTTTCTCTGGTCATTGGTCAACCTCTGATGCTTCCTCATTGTCGGTGAGAGTTTAGCCAATTATTTCCTTGTATGTCCCATTTTTGAATGTCTATTTCCTGTCTACATTATTCTTCTTCAACATTTACCTGTTCGTTATTGTTAACTTCTGCAGGTAATGTTTTTTCCTATTGTTAACTTCTGCAGGTAATGTTTTTCCCTATTCAACTTCTCTAGCATCATAAGTACCATTTGTAAGCACCAACCATATTAGCTCGTGATGCGCATTTGTATGTTCTTCAGGCCCATTATCAATAAGATATTTCTTTTTCATCAATGTATCTAAAAGAATAATGAGAAATATTAAAGTTATTACAGATTCTGGATTCTGTGAAATTGTTTAAGATTTAAGATCTATGTTATTACTTGGATCAAAACGTTCATGGGGTAATAGTTTTCACACACACACACACACACACACACACACACACACACACACACACACACACACATATATATATATATATATATATATATATATATATATATATATATATATATATATATATATATATATAACTAACTGGAATGTAAGTGACAAACACCAATTTAATATTCTGCATCCCTGTCTAGCCATCCATATTGATCTTGACCGTGCTCTGTTTCTATTGGTTAAATCATCAAATTTTAATGTGCATTTATCGCAAATTTTTAATGGCTTGTGTGTAAAACGATTTATTATTTGGGTAGTTTAAGTTTATGTCACGAACTGTTTGTGTAGTATCTTTATTAACTGGATCGTTGGGTTGCATGACATGATTGCTTGTTTTGGGACGTCTGATATCCATTAACTAATTGCGAAAGTATTACGTTTGATAGATCTCAGTAGTTGGTTATATGTTTAAGAGTTCTAATGTTCTCTTTTGGGGGATATTACAATAATAATAATAGACATGCCCCCTTTGCTGATTAGATACGACGGGGACACCAACAAGGAACACACACGGGTTTTGTAGTATGAACTTATGCTATGACAGAGTGGTATTGGTCAATCAGGGTTATTTTACAGGGATATTTGATTGAATGCATGAGTGGATTTACTCGTTTTTCTGATCGGATGAAATAAGGATTTTCTTTTCTAGACAGGTATAGGAAACCACTGAGAAATACAAATTGATTTCATCTATCTCGATCCATCTCCCTACCTGTATATAACATTCCTATTCATCCTGCAAGGTTTTAACTTCAGATCCATTAATTACAGCAACTCATACAAGCGGGGGGGGGGGAGTGGTAAATGTATAAATGTAAACTGTAATTATTTCTAAACTAGAAACCCGCGACCTCCCGCATCCGATTTATGCCTCTATGCCTTTAAGGAAACAGGCTGCTATGATGTAGAACATGGCAGCCCAATTTTTGCATGCTTTTTGGATGCTAGTAAGGCATTTGATAGGTTCAATAATTAGAGACTTCTGAAAATGTTGCTTGATATTCAAATACCCATCTACATAGTTCATATTTTACTTAATTGGTATGGTACACAGTTGTACTATTTGCGCTGGGGAAGTGTAATATTCAACTCTTTCCATGTCACCAATAGGGTGAGGCAGGGAAATGTTCTTTCCCCCATTGTTATTTAATATATACAAAAACGAACTAAAGAGAATTTTACTGTATCGATTTTCATAGCCGTAAAATCATCTGTGTATTATTGTTGTTATATACTAACTTGATTTCATATTCCTTTCCGTATCTGATTTAGTTAGAGGAATTCGGAGCATAGTTTGATTTTATTGTGAAGCAAATGGCTTGACGGAAAACACCGAGAATGTTTTTGATCTTTCAGCTATTTATTATTTTCAATTTCCAAAACGTGGTGTGCTTTATAACTTTGTTTTAGATGTAAGCCAAATGTTAGCACGAGAATGGTCTCTGTGATACCCTGTTCCTACAGAAGGTTCATTTACTTATGCAAACAGTTTCTAAGAAACAAGAACAAGTCAAGTCATGCTTGTTTAAATGGGCATATCTGGTACCGATATTATGTCCCCTCAAAATGTCACATCAAACTGCGCTTATATTGGCATATGAATCAAAGTATCCAGAACTAAGTGCAAATAAAAAAGCAGCAGAAAGAACAATTATGTTGAAATAAATCCACTATACTATTCGTGAGAGTAATAATTCGTTGTTGTGTGATTTCATGGGCATAAGAACACACACAAAGACAAAAGTTAATCAGAAATTTATAAATATCTATGACAAGCTCAGGTACTTGAGTTCTATTAGACACACATACACACATACATATAATAACTGCACATCACACCCTTACCTGGCAGAAATAATATTTATATAACCTACTTACCAACGGATCCAGATAAGAATTCAAGTAACTCAGTTAATTTTATTGGGTGAAAAAATTCTGTACAGTCAAGATCAAACATTGATTAGATAAGAGGTTTTACATAATACATCTATGAAGTATTACAAAATGGAAACATTTCTAATGCCAAAGAAAGTATCTGCTTAAATGCATAAGGTAGATAAGAATGATCCAAGAGAAATTCTCTTACATGTCACCCTTACTGCGATTTTGCAAGGAAGAAATATTCTAGTTTTGTTCAAACTTGACATGCGCCCTTTGCTGATTAGATACGACGGGAACACCAATAAGGAGCATACGGGGACTTTATAAGATTAACGTGTGCGCTGACAGTGGTATTGATCAATCAGGGTGATTTTATAGGAATATTTGATTGAGCATATGCGAGGATTTACACTTTCTTCTGATCGGATGAAATAAGGATTTTCTTTTAGAGACAGGTATGTAACAATTATAACTTTTTTTATCCTTCATAGATGACATGGACGTTAGTTGACTAGCCGATATGGATTTGTACAGTCTGACGGTGGCCCTTAACAAAAACGCCAAGAATATTAGATCCGTACTAACTTATCATCAACAAATAACCTAACATGGATATCACCACTCTAATATTCATCGGATACAGTAAGTCTCACCTACCGTTGCCCGAATGCTAAAACTTGGACACAATTCCCATTTTAGTCACTAATTCGACATGCATAACTCTCTTTCCCCCACCCAAGCTATCCTTTCATAATTTCACGAGGAATAAACTTCTTCAGACTTCTTTATTAGATTGTACGGTGCTGTTTGATACATACAAAACATCTATGTGCCCACAATGTACCTATTTATCAGGAAAAGTTTTATTTCAGAGGTTCCTCAGGAATTGCAATATTAACAAGATTGTCACAACGCTTGTTTGTTGCTTTCTGCGAGACGACAATAAAGAGGTTTCGAAAGCAAGTAACTTAATAATATTAAATCAGGGGCATTACTATGAATACATATTCACAGCAAAGCACAATAAACATTACTGTTCACTGTTTATTTCAATACACGTTCAGTCTCTGCATCTAAGCATGCTATACGACACTGTAGTTATTTGCAGCAAATATTCCCCGATGCTTTTGGATCATGAACTTTGTTTACACTTTATAAAAGAAATAAGAACACAGGGATTATTTGAGTGAGATTCAATGTACCAGTATCGACAAAGCTAGTTGTTTTGATTGTGCATTTCATGACAGTAAGTTAGGTTTTCAGTAATTTACTCACACAACGTAAGCAACTTATGTAATGAGATAAACTATTAAATATGGTAAAGGTCATCTAAGAGTGATTGACATTGAGCACACCATCCACTTTTATAAACAATAAAGAAGATAAAGGGATATATTCGTGATTCAGATCTTTTCGGGCCTCAAATTAATTTCGTATTTCCACCGACCGTAGTATTTCTGCCATTTTATGTTTGCTTTGGTTTTGCTTAGTTTTCTCTTCTGACCCATTAATTATATCTTTCGTGCCACATATTATATGCCACATATTATATGAAACCACGGAGAAATACAGTTTGATTTCATCTATCTCGATCCACCTCCCTACCTGCCTAAAACGTTCCCATTAATCCTGCAGGGTTTTAACTTCAGATTCATCATTTAGAGCAACTCATACAAAGGTGGTGGTGGTGGTGGTAAATGAATAAATGTAAACTGTAATTATTTCTAAACTAGTAAGACGACGGTATTTCATGTATTGGAATGATTCTATGCTTTAATAGCTGCTATATTTTGTTACGAGTCTATGCTCTTAAAATTGAAGAAAATAAAATTCAACCCAAACTGTCACAACATAATACGACTTAACGTGTCAAGTGTTTTAAGCCCAACTGAGAAACCTTTATCAAAACAAAAGTTATACGACTATTAAGATGCAAAACAGATTCCCGGATGACGGTCAAAAGTTCATTCTTCTAGAAGAAATAGAAGTTTGTACCAGTTGATATATGCTATTTGTCATGTAGTCCAGGTATGACCTTGACTCAACTTAATGATTCTCACTCTGAGAAAGATTAAAAATAATAATAAAAAAAGTTGTTTATCAAAACTGTCGCCGATGTTGGAACAAAGTCAGCAACTATATACAACGTTTCAATTTTTAGTTGTTTATATTAATGAAATAAAAAGTCAATCAAGTGAAAAAAGGTCAAATCTAGTAAACAATGTTACATTACAATAGCATGTAATGGAATTAAAAACATTAAAACTAACAAACAAACAATTAAATTAAATATTCATAACACTTCCGCCATAAAACGAAAAGAAAGAATTATATAAAAAAGCTTTCTCTTTTTACCATACGTCAATTATACATAAGGTTTAGGGAAAAAAATAACATAAGAAGAAATATTATGAATGATACAAAGTATACATGAAATAATATATTTCTATACACGTGAAAGTACATCTGCTATTAAATTGTCTTTTCCCTTGATGTGCCTGATGTCAATATTATATTCCTGTAACAACAAACTCACCTTAACAATCTCTGATTTTTGTTTTTCATCTTGCCGTTGAAAGTAAGGGGGTTGTGATCACTAAACACTATAATCGGAGAAGGAGCTGAACTAATGTAAACTTCAAAATGTTATAATGACAGTATCAAAGCCAAACATTCCTTCTCAGTTGTAGAATAATTTCTTTGGTGCTTATTTGATTTCTTAGAAAAATAGCACAGTGGGTGATCGACACCATTTTTATCTTCTTGAATCAATACTGCTCCGACCCCAACATTACTTGCATCAACAGACAGTTTACATGATTGGCCAAAAATTTGGAGCTGTAAGAACTGGTGCACTCTTGAGTATGGCCTTTAACTTATCAAAAGCCTACTGACATTTTTCAGTCCAATGAAACTTGGTTTTCTTACTCAATAAATTTGTCAGGGATTCAGCAATTATGGCAAAATTGGAACACAATTTCCAATAGTATCCAGCCATACCCAAAAATCGCATCAACTGGTTTTTTCTGACAGGCACAGGGAATTCAGAGATAGCCTTGACCTTAGCATCTATAGGTTTATCTTGTTCACGTCCCAAGATATGTCCAAGAAATGTTACACAAGCACGGCACACTTTTGGATAACTTAATTGTCAAACTTACATCAGCGAGTCTGTCAAAGAATTTCCGAATTGTTCCTAAAAGTTCTTTCCAGGTGTCGAGGTAGATGATGACATCATCGGTGTTAGCATGACAATTATCTAGACCAGATGTAATCATGATCATTAAACGTTGAAAAGTACTAGGCGAACCTTTCATCCCAAACGGCATCACTTTATATTGATAAAGTCCATCTGGAGTCACGAATGCCGAAATTTCTTTTGCCCTTTCCGTCAGTAGAATTTGCCAAAATCGTTTCAGGTCAAATTTGGTGACATACTTTGCATTTCCAAATTTATCAACGCAGTCGTCGATTCTTGGTAATGGAAATGAATCTGTTTTTGTCACACTGTTCACCTTTCTATAATCAGTGCACATGCGGAAAGTTTTATCTAGTTTCGGAACAAGTATACATGGTGAACTCCAGTCACTTTTACTCGGTTCTATTGTTTCAGTTTTAATATTCGTCAGAGGAATTGCCTATGGGAAACTTGTTGACGCACACATTATGGTCAACACATATTGGTTACCTGGCTTGGTCTTAGGTAAGGGACTGACACAATCTACCATTACTCTGCCAAATCGTTCGTCAAATGCATAAATAGATTGCAGATGAGCCTTAGGTATCTTCTGATTGGGTTTTCCTACCATTTGACAAGTATGACAAGATCAGCAGTATTTACAAACATCACTTTTAATTTTTGGCCAATAGAAGTGATTCAAGATCTTGTGATAAGTCTCATTAATCCCTAAATGACCAGCCAAAAGAGTTTAATGGGACAGACTAAGAATTTCCTTTCTGTACGATTTCGGAATTACAGTTTGATAGTTCACTGACCACTCGTCACCAGCAGTTACCTAGGGAGGTCTCCATTTTCTCATAAGAATCCCACTTTTAATGAAAGAACAAACAGGTACTTCTGTGGCTTCAGTTTCATTAATGGCCCTTTAAAACAAACAGGAGATCTCAGGATCTTTTCCTGTTTGATGACAAGTAATTGTCGTTTGTCACCCTGATTAGAATAAAGAGAACGAGTAGTTAAAAGTGGATCACTGTGATCAATACCTTCTGATTGATCCAAATAAAGAGTGAAAGTGACCTCATCAAAAGCCTAACCAATACATGTGTCAGCTAAAGGAATGCTTTCCCGATCAACATCATTCTCAAGAGCTTTCTTTGCCATAGCTCTAGTAACTGCACAAGCTGGGTATAAATCAGGGAATTCTTTTTCAATTGGATCGACTTTCTGATCCAAAGAAGGCTTGTCAGTTACAGGTGGATTAACCACAACCTTATCTCCATCTAGGTCATTGCCTAGTAATAAATAAATGCCCTCAATGGGTAAAGAATACGCTGTTCCGACTGTCACGGGATCTGAGTTAGTCTCAGGTCCCGTGACAGTCGGAACAGCGTCTTCTTTACCCATTGTCTGAAGACAAATTTACACAATGGAGAGGAACATTAATAAAACCGCACTCTACTCCCTGAATAAGAACACTCTCATTAGAAGAGAACGTCTCAGAAAAAGGCAAAGTGCCTGACAATAAAAGACTCTGAGACGCTCCTGTGTCCCTTAAAATTTTAGTAGAGATGGGATTCGCTGAATCACCCAAGAGTGATATAGAACCCTTGGACATGAATATTTCATAATTCACCATAATAAAATCAGGCTGGGGTTTATTAGACCAAACAAATGTATTGCTTTCAATACATGACCGTTACCTTGACCTCTTGGAAATAAGAGATTTGGAATAGGTCATCTTGATTCTGATGCTTATATTTCAGTTTGTAGCAATCCGAGGTCCTTTCTTCTTGCCATAGGAACACGTGGGAAGAAATAAGGCTTTCTGATAAAGCTTATCAGAAACTTGATTTCTAAAAGTTGTTCCAGATTGAAATTTAGAAGGTCTCATATTAGGCTAAAATACTTTTATGCCAGAAGACTGGTGAGTGGACGACTTACTTACAAAATAAACTTTATGAGTCAAGGAATACTCATCAGCAGTACGAGCAGCATTTTCCAAGGTTTCGACCTTATGCTCATCAAGATAAGTCTTAATGTCATTATGGACACAATTCTTACTCTTCAAGTAATACAGGTTGTCTGAGATTTTCGTAATCTTTATTAACCTTTTCAAAAGAGCACCACCTATCAAATTGTCGTGCTTTTTCCGATGCAAATTCGACGTAGGTCTGGTCAGTGCTTTTCTAGAATTAAAAAACCTTGTCGATAAAGCCTAAGGGACTAATTCATAACCCTTCAAGATATAGTCCTTTACCACATCATAGTCGGCACTCTGCTGTAGTGACAGTGAAATGTAAATATCACGAGCTTTACCAGTATGTACACATTGTGATAATAGAGTCCAGAACTCTATTGGACGCTTGAAAATTTGAGCAATTTTCTCAAAATGAACAAAATATTGATATACTTCTTTTTCCAGAAAAAAGGGGTACTAACTTCATATTTCTTAAAACATCAAAATTAGGAGAGTGTTTTTCCTTTGCCAGCGCTGATTCTTTTAACCTAATATGAAATTTCATTTTTTCGGTTTGTCTTTGCATTTTGCATATGCTCTCTTTCTTTCTTACATTGTCTTTCTCTCTCTTCACTCTTTTTTTGGATCTGCATCATTTCTACCTGAAACCGAATTTGTCATAACTCTAATGCCAACCTTTTTAGCTGTGATTCCATTTTGAAATTTTCCAACCAGTCCTGGGTAAAATTAAAAACATTCTCTACTTTTGATGATATTGTAAAAAAGCCTGTTGATTTCACTAAAGATTTCTGAAATGTGAAATAATAATTTTGATTTAAAAATTCGGAAACTAGGGGAATTTAAATTTCAAAACACAACGTTTTCTGAAATATTGTAGCAAAATTCGTATCCCAAGAACGAGCGCCCAATTTCCTGTTACTAGTCTATGCTCTTAAAATAAGTAACATAAAAGAGTGATGACAACAAGCTTTATAAAATTTAACAAAGATTTTATTTCCCAAGAATACAAAGTGAAAAATGAAGAAAAAAGAACTCACGGTTTTACGAATTAAATCCAAAAATAATCCAAGAATTAAAAAATAGAAGTCCTAGTAATAAAATGTCGTGAAAGAAACTGAGTTCGAGTCCTGATGAAATCCGAAATTAAAGGCGATGACGTCTGTTGTGGTCATCGAAGTGCTGCTGTGTCAACAGTAGTGTTTTGCTGAATCACAGAAAATAACATTCCAGTTTTGAATTCAGTATAAATTCCAATAAATGTCTTTATCCAAGAATTTTGTCAGAGTACTTTTGTATATCCAGGGAAAAGAATCACTTGAATTCAATAATTTGAAGAAAATAAAATTCAAGCCAAACTGTCACAACATAATACATCTTAACGTGTCAAGTGTTTTAAGCCCAACTGAGAAACCTTTATCAAACAAACAGTTAGACGTTTAATTAAGACGCAAAACAGATTCCTGGATGAGGGTCAAAAGTTCATTCTTCTAGAAGAAATAGAAGTTTGTACCAATTGATAGACGCTACTTGTCACTTGGTCCAGGTATGACCTTGACTCAACTTAATGATTCTTTCTCTGAGAAAGATTAAAAATAATAATAAAAATGTTGTTTGCCAAAACTGTCACCGATTTTGGAACAAGGTCAGAAAATATGTACAATGTTTCTATTATTAGTTGTTTATATCAATGAAATTAAAACAAAGTCAATCAAGTGAAACAAGGTCAAATCCAGTAAACAATGTTACATTACGATAGCATGTAATGGAATTAAAAATATTTATAACTAACAAACAAACAAACAATTAATTTAAATATACTTAACAATTCAAATGTCAATTCATATTCTAAACGCATGTACTACCACATTGTTTGTTTTAAAACTGAGATATTGAGACTGTTGTTTTGTAGAAGTAAACCTTATATAGAGGATGTTTTGAAAATTACAGTTGAGAGTAAAATTCGGAAATTTCATCTAGAGTTATCACACTGTGCAGGGTCCGATTAATGATAAAAAGGAAAACTATTATACGTTTATCTTATTTGTCTTGCTAGACCGTGTATTTAAACAAATAGGCTCAGATTAACGTCATAATGATGATAACAGGACTTGATCGGAGCTCGAACCCGCGACCTCCCGCATCCGATGTATACCTCTATGTCTTTAAGGAAACTGTCAGCTAAATCTTTCCATTTCACCAATAGGGTGAGGTAGCGAAGTGTTCTTTCCCCCATTGTTATTTAATATATACATAACGAGTTAAATCGCAAACTGGGTCAGTGTCACGTGGAGTTAAGTCCTTCTATCAGCGGTTTAAGGAAATTATTAAAGATATGTGAACAGTACGCAATAGAGAATATCATTTATAATACACATTAATCGGTCTTTAATACACATAAATAATACACATATGGTCATTCAGTCAACTTCGTTGAAATTAACATTTCTTCCCCTTGTACGTCCTAACGGCCATGCTCTTACGTATGTCAACAGGTATACCTATTTTGGTCATATTTGAAATCAGATGATGAAGATATGATGAGACACTACAGATTTTTATATACTCGAACAAATATGCCTCTACGTAAATTTAGGAATTGTTCGTTGAGTATCAAACTTAGATTATACAAATTGTATTACTGCACAATGTATTGTGCTCGTGTGTGGACAAACTTTAGTGAATGTGTGAAGAGTAAACTAGTTATTGGTTATAATAATAGTTGTCGTTTTCTGTTAAGCCTTCCTAGATGGAACAGTGTACCCAACATAGATGTAAATTATAATGATTCATTTTTGAAGAAGTAATGAGAAAGTCTGCGTTCTCCATGACGACAAGGATAGCTAATAGTACAAACTGTATCTTGAGATCTTTGTGGAACTAAAACATTGATTCAAATTCTCCTTATTATAAGTGGATGGAACAAATAACTCTTTAAATTTGCCAGATAATTTTATTCAGAGCAGATTCCGTTGTTGTAGATGTGTCTGTATATAAGATATATCAGATCTTTTATGTTTAAAATACTTTTACTTTATGTCTAAGTTTAATTTATATGCATGGACTATGTAGCCTGAGAGAAAGAATTCTGATCTTATCTTATATTGAACAAAAATATTTTCATTTCTTGCATCGTTGAAGAAGCCTTCGCCATAGAAATTATATTTCCCATCAAGCTGACTTACGAAGTTAGTGTTAGGACTTGTCAGCAGGGTGTCAGGATTATATAACTGGATGGGACATCATGCCGCATGTTTGAGGCATTATGCCCGAGTGCTAGACGTCTCTATAAACTGCCACGCTGCAGACATCGTAACGATATTATTCAAAGACTGCTAAAACCACGTTAAAAATACAAATCTCTCTCCCCCCCCCTCTCTCTCTCTCTCAAACACACGTCTTGCTGTTGCAAGCTGGATCTCAGATAGTAAGATTACTTCCATACGAGCACAAGGGTATTCAATGCTGAAAGAACCAATTTCTTATTCGATTCGTTTTTAACTCTATTGAGTAAATCTTCAAAATGATTTTTCCACATGTTGCATATATTAGTTTGACCATGGTTCCCATCAATGCAGAATGGTAAGCTATTGAACGTTTTCGTAGTATTTTGCTTGACTTTCTTCCAAGAATTCACGCTGGTTGAAATTTTCAAATTTTTGGGCTATTTGGGCTAGTGAGTCTGCTCTGTGTTTTGCTTCTTCCTTCTTGCGTAATTAAGAGCATACTTATATTGCGCTCTTGTTTGGCGCATTTGGTTACTGAGATAGCCATGACGAGGTGTACCATTATCACGCCACGTAAGGTAAGTATTTCGTGCAAAGTCGTGCAGTTCTTTGTGACACTCATTCCAGGCTGGTATAACCCAGTGAAAACGTTTAAATTTACTAGTTAATCATTTACCGGAGTTGGACAAAGTCGTTACTATGTCTGAGCATAATCCATTAATCTGTTTCACATACACCAGGTTAGTAAAGCCACGATCACCGCAACACAATGTGAGATCTCTATCTTGTTTAATACGAATGCATATGTTTGAGAATAATTTAGCTTTTCGTCAATAGTTAGGTCTGACAAATTGATGTTCTATTTCAAATTTAAGTGTTGACTATGGCAAGAATCAAATCTATGAAGTAGATCAGCGTTGAGAGTCATTAAAGTAGGACGATGGTCGGAGTCTACTAGCGTGTGCATTAGTTTCATATCACTTTCAGCGGAATGTTCCAACACATACTATCTAACATGATATTGAAATTGAAGATTGCACACCTATAAAAAGCATCCGTACAGGATGAACACTCTCAAACAAGAATGTCTGAAAAAAAGAAATTCAATACTTGCTGGAGAATAATTTCATTGATCCTAGTAAAAGTGACAGTAATTCACTATGTATTATTCTGCCAAATCCAGATTATACCATCCGCATATGCAACAACTGTAGAAAACTGAACAGTGAGAAAAACAGATTCATTTCCATTGTCAAGAATCGATTACTACAATAACAAATTTGAAAATGCAAAATCTGTCACCACATTTGACCTTTTGAAAGGATTCTGACAAATTTCACTGAAGGAAAGGCAAATGAAATTTCGGCATTTGTAACTCCCGAAGGACCTTATAAATATAAAGTGTTGAGATGAAAGGTTTAATGAACATAATTATATCTCGTCTAGATCATTTGCGATGCTTACATCGATGCCGACATCATCTACAATTGCACCTGAAGAGATCACTTTGAGACCATTCGGAAAATCTTTGATAGACTCAGTGATGCAAACTGGACAATTAATTTAAGTTAAACTAAGTTTTGTCGTGCCTGTATTACATTTCTAAAACATATCGTGGGACGTGGACAAGATAAACCTATGGAAGTTGAGGTCAAGGCTATCTCTGAATTCCCTGTGCCTATCAGTGAACAGCGATGCGATTGTCGGATATGGCTATTATCGGAAAGTTTGTTCCTATTTTCCCATAACTGCTGAAACCCTGACTAATTTGTTGAGTAGGAAAATAAAGTTTCATTGGTCTGAAAATATCAGGAGGCTTTTGATAAGTTAAAGACCAACCTTAAGAGTGTACCATTTATTTCAGCTCAAAATTTCAGTCAATCATTTAAATGTCTGTTAATGCAAATGATGTTGGGGATGGTAAATTATTGATTCAAGAAGAAAATATGTGCAGATCCTTGAGTGTGATATTTACCAGGTTCATAGGTCTAAAAAATGGGTTCCAGCAGTAAGTAGCACACATTTGAAAACCTGATAATTTTTTTTTTTTATGTATCTGCACTATCTAAAATCATTTTCGTTATTTACAATAACCTTGAACATCGTTCCTCTGTTTATATGTTAACATTTATCGAACAAAACAGTATCGTGTTATGTATATTTACACTTATTGTAACTTCTGGTACATGATTTTATATATTTTTTGTACTGTTTGTTCATGATTGTAAATTGTACTGATTATCTTCCGATTTTTTCTAAGTGACTAGGGTCTGTTTTAGGATTATACATTTGTCCGTACATTTAGCAACCTTATCACCGAGGTCAGAATCCACCACCTATATAATGATCAATCTAATCTTAAACACAAACACCAAAAACAGTTAAGTACCCATCACCCCTTATATTTAACATATGTATTGATATTTTTACACTTTATTTGACCTTAAATAAGAATAGAACCGAAAAAGTAATTATCATTGGGAAGTGAGCTGAATAGATTCTACCGTTTATGTTCTTCTAGTGCGACTAAATGCAAAGAGACTCCTTATGTGATAGCAGTTGTGGACTTGACATGTCATCATCATCATCATCATCAATCCCTTAACCCAAGAGGTGGTTGGGGCACTTCAGTTGACTTTACAACCAATTCTTTCAATCTTTCCCTGTTCTCTACTGCCCTTTGTGAATCTCCAAATCCCATGCCTGTCCTCTCCTTAATATTGTCTTCCCACCTCTTGTTCTGTCTGCCTCTTCTTCTGCACCCTCGCATTGTTCCTTGCAAGATTGTTGTTGCCAGTCCAGATGATCTTGAGACATTACCGTACCATTTCAGTTTGCACTTTTTTTTACAGTGGTCAAGAAGTCGTCAAAGGATTCGATGGTTTGTTGGATCCTGTTGTGGGCTTCTTCGTTGGTTACATGGTTAATGTATGAGATACCCAAGATCTTGCGGTAGCATCTCATTTCGAAGGTTTGAATCCTCCTTTGTAGCTCTGATGTAAGCGTCCATGTTGCACAAGCATACAGAAAGATGGATATGACAATCGAGCGCATCAGCTTTATTATGGAACCAAAAGCAATGTTGGTACCTTTCCATATTGGTCTCAACCTTGTTATTGTTGCTGATGTCTGGGCAATCCTTCAAAGTAATTCTTTTTTGGAGCCCTCATCTGTGATAATTGATCCCAAGTACTTGAAGCTTGTGGCTCTTTCCAGCTTCTGTCCACTGACATTTATTTCTACACTGATGCCATTGGTGTTGTTTTCATCAGTTTTTTTTTTCGGCGATAACCTCCATACCGCACGGTGTGGAGATTGTGTCGAGGCGCTCAACCTAGTCAGCCAATTCTTTTTCATCTCCTGCTAGTCTTTGGGGAAATTTGCAAACAAATGTTGATACTTTGTTGTCGATCCATGTACGACCACAAACTGTGCCATGCACATGCGATTTGTTTTTCTGTGAAGTTAAGCAAAATCTCTTAAGAGGGTTCCTGATGACCGTTTAACCGCAAAGTAACTTGAGTTACTCCAATTTTGTAAAATATCATAGTACTCTGGATTTGCTTATTTTCCTGTTTCATATTTTGAAACGCCACGAAAACGTTAAAACTCTGCTGGATACTTATTTGACATGTGAATTGTCGCACAATATCGCTTATTGGGTGCGCATCTGTGGTATGTGTGAAACGTGATAGTGTTGATGCGGTACCAGATTGCATAAAAATAACAAAAGTGATAATGTAGACAGCAAAGGGGTTAGCAAAGACATTCACAATTTTAATGTTAATAATGTAATTTTATCAGGATTAACTTTTGTATGCCAAATTGCATCTTTGACGCTGTTCATACGAACTTATGTGACCGTGCGTCCCCCAAATAAGATCGCGAACATCTCTGCAAAAGTCAAATATGTGACTTAGTGGAATCCAACACGAAAACCACAATGAGTACCCAAAGACTTGTAATCGACGCTGCTGAGATCCAAGGTTTAAATTGACATTGGCGCTAGACATCACAAGGGTTCCAGAATCACCAGGTTTTATAATCAGTACCAAAAATGGTCGTAGGTCCGCAAAACCATCCTGTGCAATTTTACAAATTGCATACAGTCTATTATCTGCATAATCGGACGAGTCCTTGAGAAGCACCATAAACGGATCATCTAATCTCGCGTATACGTCTCTGCATGTGGCGAGTCCGATCATTGGCACAGCAATGTCAACGTTGAGAAATCCAATTTGGGCATCGGCACGATAAATGGCATTGTCGAGCTGTATAAGTTTTCCCTCAATTGTCACAAAGGCCTTACATGAAAGAAAAATCTAAACCTGTCTTGCACTTGTAATTCTAGTTTTGTTAATCAGGGACTCTAAATGGTATGAGTAATACTGAAAATCTCTTTTGCTTCAACCCACCAAAATATGCATGTGCATGTCAAACGTGGTAGGTGATATATCTTTGAAATGAGCCATTGTTTATACATACTTTATTTTGTCCAAGCAAGACCGCAAATAACCTTGGTACGCATGTGAGCATTTCATAAATAACCTCACTGAGGCCAGATCTGTAATATATAGCGTTAATGGTTTCCGACTGTAAAGAACTCGGAATGACGCTAATACGGTCTAAAATGTGCGCGACTTACCGGGGGTAACATGTGTAGAAAAAAGTCACACTTAATTCCGGTTTCGTTGATGAAATTGTTATCATCGAGATAACGCTCCAAGATGCATTTATAACAACACGTTTCATCACAACACCAAATGTTTCATTAGAACTCATCATTTGTGTCGTAACAGATATCTTTGATCTCTTCAACAAGCTGATTCGCAAAATGTTTTCTAGTCCATAGTGTTATCTGTGGGCAGTTTTTAACAAATCGATTTGATGAGGCCTCTGGCGCTTTGTTACCGTTATGAACTGATCAAATAAATGTTTCCAATCGATCCAAAAATGTATCCACTTACAAGTATTTGAACTCTCTGCTGGTTATGGCATTTTGGTTGACGTGTCTCTTCCTCTTGTTTTTGGTGCTGCTGGGCCCCCATAGATTTATCGCATAAGTGTTTGGAATGTACGCCCAAATGTTTCCCAATTTTGATTAACTCCTTTTTGGACCTGATTCTCTATAAACCACGAGATTTATAGAAACTCTGACCACATTGGATTGGTAGCATATCCCGTTATTGATCCAGTTTATTCTTTGAATATCCATGAAGGACATTTCTTGCATATATTATTCGGTCGCTGATCTCATGGTATCCCGTCATATATTCCTTGAATAACCTACACGTATGTTAGTAGCGAACCAATGGGTGCTCAGTAAAGATCTCCTACCCTTCCGCGTCATTAAATTTTAGAGCACTTGTTGAAATGTTATTGGAACTCAAGTGGTTCTTGTTATGGAAGTGATGTGAGTGCCTCTCCAACATCCTCTTGCATTTATATTAATTTATTTTATTTGTGCTAATCGCAATGGTCACACCTGAATGGATCAAGTAGTCGTTTTGTTCCCATCATCTCTGTAGTGCATTTAGCAACTTTGTTTGGTCCACATTTGCTCTTGTCTCTTTTGATTATCCTCAGAATGTTCCACGATTTCTATTGTTATTTTAATCAATGGTGCAAATGTTTGTTCAAGGTTGACTGTGAAACCTCGTGCCATTTGTCTTTATGCAACATATCTTTGACATTTATATGGCCTGCTATAACATTACGATTTAGTCCGGCCTCGCTTGGCATACTCTTCAATGATATCACAGTTACAACGAAATGCCATCAACGTGTTATAGTTGTCACGGATCACTTTAGACACCTGTGCATCTCTTTGATTTAAATACATCATATCAGCGTTTGTGTATCATACTGGCCGGTGGCCTAGTGGTTAGAGCGTCCGCCACGGATGCTGGAAGTCGCGGGTTCAAACCCCGGCCGAGTCATACCAAAGACTTTAAGAATGGTACTAACAGCTGCCTCGCTTGGCGCTCAGCATTAAGAGGTTAGTGTTAGGACTGGTCGGCCTGGTGTCAGGATAATGTGACTGGGTGGGACATCATGCCACATGTTTGCGGCATGATGCCTCAGTGGTAGACATCACTATAAACTGTCGCACTGCAGACATCGTAGCGATATGACTGAAACATTGTTAAAACTACGTTAAAAATCTAACACACACACACACACACACACACACACACACACACACACACACGTATCATACCGGTGTTTATGTGTAGACTTCGTGGAAATATGCGGGATTAGTTATTATTTTCAAGGATCATATCGTCGTAACCAACAAATTTATTTTCACTTGGATCAAGTCATCAATAGTAGGAAATTCATCAATTGTGGAAAAAGAAATCGACGGTAGTGGCTTTGCCACTCAAAGACAAAGTCGTCTCAGCTTCTCTTCTTGTTGAGCACGAGGATTTGCAACTCAGCCCTTCCTTTGAATCCTTGAGATCATCATAACACAGTTGATCATGAGCTGACGGTACAATCACATACAAATAATCGCACGTCAGCCATACGAAAGTCAACAGTTGATTGTTTTCCTGATTTAGCATGACCAATGATTACTGCGCGAACCGAGTTTGGAACCACGGAATTGGTTCCCTCACAACTATGCTGGGTTAGTTTAAGTGCTGTTTGGTCAGAGAAATCATTCACGCTAAATTTCCGTTTTCTTGATGTCACTGAATAATATAATACTTGTAAATAGCTCAACCACTCCTTCATTGTGTAAGATTTCGCATAGACACTCGTTTATAATATAAAATAAACAAAGATACAAAGAGCGCAGCCGCTGGCGACAGATGTTTCAGATAGTGTACTGATGCGCTTGACGTATTTATGCACGCGGCCCATTAACATGGCAACGATTATTACAAGTCGATTCAGGTAGTGGATTACTGGGATCTTTTGCTGCATTATTAGCAAAACATCAATTCCGAGTTCCTGCTTCGCATGTTTATATACGTCGTGACCAAGCCATTATGGAACGATTTAATTGCACACATTGGCGAACTATTTAGTACAAGCTAATTACTTACAGGGGTGAAAGGTAGTGTAATTAAAATGTATTGGAGGTAAGGTGTGACTGTTGCGTACTGAGAAAAGGGATCTATACCACGGCTCACAACGTCACTTAGTACAGACAGTGCAAGATAAATATATCAGTTGAACCAAAGCTTTCGTAAAGCGTCCCGCAGCTACACGGAAGAACCAGGTTTGAATTTAGGAAGGTTAGTTTTCTCTTGTTTTTTGTATTGACCTTTTAAATGTGACAAATACTAAATAATAGTAATACATACTTCCTTATTGTCTTTTTTAATGACACTGTTTAACATATTGTTGGCCATGTAGAACCCGCCCAAACTAACCACTGTGTGTCCTTGCGAGTGACATTTAGGTTCTATTTTTTTATCATGATATAGCCAATAATGTGTTAAAGGTGGCGTTAAAAGCAAGGACAGCAAAAAGAATCATTTATTTTTACAATGTTAATCCTTTACCTGGCATGCCACCCCTGCCTCTAACACGGGATATATATTTTCGATAAACGGTAAATTGAACCTGTAGTATCTTTCGTAATATTTACGTACAGATTCATGAATTAACTACATGTAGCTCTGTTCGGACAAAATATGTCATTATTAAATATCGGTATTTCAGCATTTCAACAGTCACGGAAATACTTGTTACAGTTCAGATTCATAAGTGAATTGCATGCCCATCCAATCTTAGAAGCACATATGTTATGTCAATTAAATGACTCTGTCTCTGTTTCTGTCTGTATGTCTGTCTGTCTCTGTCTCTCACCCTCTCTCGCAGTTATAATTAAATAACGTTGATACGAACTATTAAACACCTCATTTTGCAAGGGATTTAAATTCAAAGGTAGAATCATGATGCAGAAAATGAAAAAAAATTTTTCCTAGACAATTTCCAAAGCTTCGTCCACACAATTATGAATGTTTTAATAGCGTTGACACCATGAAATGTGTGTGGGGATGGATACTGGTAATGCTATAAAGTATGTACATTAGAACTGATGTTTAGACATGTTTAGTTATGATCAGACCTCATCCATATCTTCTTCTTGCAAATCAACACTGCTCGCACGTGAAAGATTACACGTAGGTCCATAATACACGGTATTTATCTCTTAATAAATATACAATATATATTTCGGTTCTTCAGTTGTGTTGTTGCTGTTTTTGGTGCAGCGTTTAATGCCATGTTTCAGCAAAAGATAGGCTATACATGGCGGCCAGTATAAATTATGGAGGAAGAACCCTGGAAAATCACGAACGAACCATGACCCACGAGAAGTTACTGGCAAGCTTTCTCACGTACCCACATTGGCCAAGTCCGAGACTCGAACACACACAGACAGAGGTGAGACGGCAGCGATCCATAACAGTGAACACTTTAGAGCACGTGGCCACTAGTGGCCCCCGGTTCTTAAGAAAAACATTTATAGATTTTTTTACTGTCTCATCACTTTGTCACGAGGGGAGTATTTCAAGTTGGGCTTGATAAAACGGCAAGTATTGGTATGCTAGTACTTGTTCCAATTAGCAGGCTAATAGAGGAATCTAAGTTAGAAGACCATGAAAGTTCTATTAATCTAACTTCATTTTAATCAAGGTTATACAATTTCAAGGTTTCTGATTTTGTGCTTGAGGTTGAGTTTTGCTTAAAACATTTCAAGCATACGGGGCCAGGAATTAAAGTATGCAATACCTGCAATCATCTTTTAGCAAGGTAGTATCCAAAAATAATCTCTAATATTACCAGTTCAAAAGGCTACACAATTGAATTACTGTCAGTTGATCAGTCGCAATTTTATTATTCAGATTCAAATCTTGTAAGTATGTATGATATGTTCATCCAATAGCATCTTAGTTTCGATTACCACTACAAAACAAAGAATTAATTTCAACGCTAATTCGGAAACTAAATCTTGGCTGAGTTATGTTTGTGTGTACTATTTTGTCGTCTCGTTCAATATATCGTTTTGAGGAAA
>JAECUM010001572.1:0-103448 GCA_016617855.1 Megalonaias nervosa
TATATATATAGAGAGAGAGAGAGAGAGAGAGATAGAGAGAGAGAGAGAGAGAGAGAGAGAGAGAGAGAGAGATTTTAATGCATATTCTCGTTTATTACCCAGAACCGTTCTTCAGGTTAGAAACAACTAATAAGAAAATGAAAATAGAGTTTCCCTTACTGCCCACAAGTCTGACCTTGTGTATTTGACAAAATATAATTTTTTTCTTAGAAATTTGATCCTTTGACCTTTAGTAAATACATGTACTGATCTTGAGAGTTTCGAATGCCATATATGTAAATTTCTATACATCACGAACTATGTTATTATTGTGTTATTGTTTATCATTATTCATAGTAAAGCAATGGTCGTCTCAACGGATTTTAGCGTACTCTTCCGATGAAACTTACTTCATTAAAGTCGAACAAAGTATTATTTGGAGAACTGAGCTGACGTCAGTTGTTAAACAAATCCCATAATTTGGATGCATCAGGTTTTTCACTGGGGATTTGTAGGATGGTATAACTACGGTACGTATCTCTGTTTTCGTCCTTCTCTCGATCCCGTTGATTGGGTGTCGTGGGGGTGCGAAGTGTTGCTGAACTTAAATATCACTTAGCCTTAAAACAAAAAATTATAATAAAATAATAAATAAGTCAAGTCAAATTAGAACTAATATCCAGTACAGTCAACAGTTATGACGCCTCCAGTAGCATTAATATCACAGTCAACAGTTATGACGTCTCTAGTACCATTAATATCACAATCAACAGTTATGACGCCTCTAGTACCATTAATATCACAATCAACAAGTATGACCCCTCTGGTATCATTACACATATTACAGATCTGAGAACTGATAATAGGACACATCTGGAAAATAATGATCTTATTCATTCTGTAATAGTTTTAATGGTGTTCTTTTGGCAATATAGATTATTTCATCTTCAAGAGGTAAAATTGTAATTTATTATTTGTTTAGAACCGAAAATCATATTTTATTAGATTCATGATGTCATACAGTTTGACAATCTATGACACGTTACATGAAGGGCCGTAATGAAGCATATACCCTCCATGTACAGTGTATGATTGATTTTCAAGTAAATATGAAATTCATTCCGTTTAATTAGACATAGTTATTGTACTAACAACGAATCTCAGGCAATAAATTACATAATTGTATTATAACCATCGTTTACAAATGTTATAAAGCATAAAGAAGTGCCCATGAATAAATAAATATTTAATTTCTGGTGTTACAAACTAATGATATCCGTTTTTCTACCATATTTGATTCGATTTTAACCAATCAAAATCGTTGTTACAAAGGCATGGCAAATATTTGTAGTTATATTGCTTTCGATCGTTACCTTGTACTGCTGCTCTCAATGTAAATTTATCATTCGTTTCTTATAAGTTTAAAAGAACGTGCACTGTATATATCCCTATGATGCCTATAAATGAAGAAACCTAACTAACTAAAATCGAGATATATGTATAAAACAAATAGACCTGATTGGTACCGAAAAAGGTTCACGATCTGGAATCAGAACACAATTAATTTTACTACATATTTCTCTACATTTGTTTCTAAGTACTGAACTTTCCTTTGTGTAAATATTATAATAAACCATATCGCATACTAATGTACCTTCAAAGATGAACTCACAGTAAAGTTCTTATCATAGGTTCACCGGCATTACTCTTAGAGACTATACTGTAAACAAAACAATGTGCAGTGGAACACAGATTTCACTTCCGGATCATCACCAAGGCTTTATTACTCACTGTGCTCTATCGCAGAGAAACACACACAGACAACCACACCATAAGCTCATATTCTGAAGAATAAAAATTACCTTTAAATCCATTCCAAGAATATCTAAATCTAACTCTTGTATCACCGCCCAAAAGGAGACAAGAAAAAATGCTCTAAAAATAGACTGGGACTACATTCTTGGGTACTTAAATGGAACTAATAATTGTGATCTGATTCCTGTCAGGCCAAACTATTTATATCCAATTTTAGTCAAACTTTTATATTTGCATGCCACACCTATTTCAACTTTACACATGAAGTCTTTTTAAATTCCTTAGCAAACAAGACATGTGACAGCTGTCAGAAACTTTGTAGTGCTGATGTTCCACAGGGTGCAAGTTGCTCCTGAGAAACCAAAACTAAATTTGCTATATCTTCCTTAAGTATAGGAATTTTTCAATGCAGTGAAAAACTTAATTGTAATACGAGATGAAGCCTGTCTGAAAATATGTTTGAAATTTACAAACATTTATAAATTAAATTTAATGGAAATTTAAACAAACATTTAAATTTCGAAAACTAAATTTTAATGAAAACCTAACTTTCATACAAGTTTTAAAATTCAAACTGCCAAATTTTAGACAGCAAAGTTGACTAATGAATGGTATTTAAAACAAATGGTAGTTTAGGTCTGTACGGCTGATAACATTTTTCCCACGGGTAGTGAAACAAGATAGCTCACAGTGAATTTTGCAGCAAATTGCAATATGCCTGTTCAAATGTATAACGGTGTACACACTAAAGAAACAATGATAGGTACCAGTATCCACATTTACTGTGTCAGGTAGTCAGGCAATTGTTAGTGTAAATAATAGCGCACTCAAATTAAAAATTTTGATCACCCCAGTACCATGTTTTATAGCAAAAATACATTCCATTTCAATGTCGATAACCACAAATGGCGACAATATAATAGGAAAAAACAGTTCCAGGGAGGCTCTACCTTACTGAATTATGGTGCTAATCTCCATCATGAAAAGTTAAGCCATGCCTTTGAAGTGATATGTACCAGTGTGGTGATATGAACTAATCTTCCTCTCTTATGACAGGTACATTGCACATGTCCTTATGAAACCTTGCTATCACCACCGGACTACTGGAGAGCTTCAAAACTAATCCAGCTCTAACACTTTGTTCCTGATATCAGGGTAGACCTGAAAAGATATAACATGTTTCACTTAATTTTGTAAAATAGTAAGATCTAGGTAAATGAAGTTAAAATGTATTAGATATGGAGATTTCAAAATAATATCAAGGGTGCAAGCAGTAGTAGGTTAAAAAGGAGGCTTCTGGCTCAGAGACCCATTTCTCTAACTGGTTCTGGCTCAGAGACCCCTATCCAGGATGATCACATCCCATCATCTCCAACAAATAATGTTTAAGACCAGGAGGTTTCTGGCTCGGAGATCCATTTCTCTAAATGGTTCTGGACCGGGGACCCTACCTCCGATGTCCAGAAGGACCCCCATCCTCTCTAAGAAGATCACCCCGACCCCTGTCCAGAAGGACCACCATCAGGTTGGCGGGAAAGCCGATTTTATTTCTGAAGTTTAGATAAAAAATTTTGTCGGATTATTTTATTTTTGTTAGATAAAATTTTGTTGGATTATTTTATACCTCATCACCAATTATCAATGTTTCAACTGTTGAAATTAAAAATATTTCATCGTTACTGTAACAAAGGCTGAATTTTACCACTAACACAACGAAGACTCAAATAAATCTTTTATCTGTGGTTTATTAAGAGGATATTTTTTATCAACAAAATACACTTTTGATCGATCAAGATCGATGGTAATTTTAGTATATTTTTGTTGACTGATTGGATTATGAAAATTATTTAATCCTTCTGACAATTCCCGGCTTAATTTTTCAACACAATTAAAATAATCACTGTCACATGATCTGATAAGTGAAAGTATCAGCCTGCTTTGAGAAAATCCGTTTCCGCTAAAACATATCCCAGATGTTTCATTTTTTATTTCAACTGTAAGCTGTTTACCGACTTTCATTTGATATTTGATCTTGCTATTGTTGCTGTTTTCAACTTCTATATTTTCAAACATTATTTACATTGTTCACACAAAATTTCATACCCCAGTCGGAGAATATAATGTCAAGTACAGATCTATCATCACAACGATACCCAAGTGCAAATGTATCTATTCCATTTTCGCACTAACGTTTGTCATCAAAATTACTCAATCCGCGTTTGATATAACATCTGTTTCAAGTTTACGATGATTTGTTCAAATAGCCATTGCTCTTATAAAACTAACACCCCCATCAAGTGCGTTCTTATAATCATCAAATCCAATAAATTTTAACAAAATCGCGTGGTAAACCTTTTGCTTTTTTGTTATTTTATTATTGTCCAGCAACACGGCATATATTTTACTTCGAAATCCAATAAAATATTTGATGATGAAAGAGTTTTTTCAACCTTAAGCTTACCAATAACCTTTTAATTTGTATCGTCATAAAATTTACTATCACGAGGATAATCGGAAAGATCAAACAGATGTCGGTTATCATAAATATCTTGATATACGTCAGAGTCAGCGCAATCAACTACATCTATTTCATAAACGAGCGAGTCAGTATCAGTAAACAATAATTTACTTGACGGCCACTTTACTTTAACAAAATTATAGTGAAAAGCATACATGAGCCACGTCGATAAATCTAACACAGAAGCCCCAACATAGGTTGGCTTATTAAGTTTCAAATTTGTGTTTCGTCGCTGTATCGTGACAAGGTTCTCATTAAAAATTTTCATGCTAACAAAACCGTCGTCTGATACAAGTTTGTTTCGACGGTTGACATCATTAACTAGCTCGATGTTTACTCGTTTCCTAATATTTTCCATAGTTTTTCCAAAGATGGAGTTGTTCATAAGCTAAAAGAAGTTTTTCTCCAAATCAGTTTCAGCTAAAGCTCTCCTTGACGTGTTTGAGCTAATATAACCTCTCATCCACGGCGACTGATTAAACTTTAACACGCGATGAACTTTTCTTAAAACAAGACCAGCATCTACTGCCTGTTTTAAAACCTTATAATGCAAAACATAATTTCTTTTATCAAGTAAATTTGGAACGAGTTTTTTTTTTACCATCTAATTTTGTCTCGGTGATGCTATTTCTTGTTGTTCTTGAGATAATAAACTATAACCAATTATCATTGATTCAGCACAGAAAGAATAATCGTTGTGTAAGTCGTGTAACGTAGTAGGACGATCAAGATCAACTTCAACAAAATATGAAACATCGTCGGGTATCGTTTTTTCTGTCTCAGCTAGAAATTGGTCAGGTGTAATCCAACGAAATCCACCAAACGGCATTGGTTCTGACATTGTATAACCATGCAAGTTATTCGCGATTATATAAATGATGTATATCAATGGTTTGTTAGGATCATAATTTTTCGTGTACTTATTATTTGCTTCGACATATATTTTCGTTATAACGATAATACCGCCTCGAATAGCTTTTTCAATAAAATTAAACATGTCAACATCTGTTAGCAGTTCTAACTCAATTTTACTAAACTTTAACAAAGCATCCCAAGATAATCCTGGAGCAGAGTAATACCAACAAGGATCTAATCCGTGATTGTTTTAGCTCACTTATCGAAAACTTTCAAATACGTCCGCCAGCAGCAATACACCCGTATTTAAGTACAGATCATGATAATTGCCAAATGTTTTGCAATCGAATTCCCTCCAAATATTTTGTGCAAAATTATACTTGTCATCTGATATATTTTCATTTTATAGTTGTGAATAAAATGTATCTTTGTCAGGTAAAGAAGTTTCATCAAATTTACTCCAATCGTCGAGACACTCGCATGGAAAAACTCCTTTTTTTGTCAACAGGTTTGATTTATCCTTCAAACAATTTCGTAGGTTATAAAAATCATTACAACCTTTCACCAGCTCATCTAATGATGCCGCCATAAATTGCAGACTATCAATAAAACGCAACTTACCTAGAGTAACTGACATATACTTTTCAAAAATGTTCGGAATACACTTTATTACGTTATCGAGTTTTAAACGAGACGTTATTTCAGGATCACCAAAAGCTTCTACGATAATGTGACTATCAAATCCTCGGAAATTGTGAAGAACAACTGGAATACAATCTGTAGCGTGAAACTTTAGATTACACTTATCATGAGCAGCTCCACGATATTTCCCTGTTAAATGACAATGATCGCGTACTTTTTTATTACCAGGTTTTGTGTCGAATGATTTTTCACAGATATGACAAAATTCCGCTTTTTCGTGATCAATTTCCTGCTGGACTGTCAATTTTATCAGCGGAACAATTCTTTTCAAACGATTAAATATATTATCAACTTCACTAATCAACTGCTTGAGAAGCCAAACAACTGGGTCCTTACCGCGATATAATTTTATTGGCTTTGATAAACTTGGATCAACACAACAAACTATCTTATACGCAACTACGCATGGAGCATGATTTTGAATTTTTTTTGTACTTGATTAGTAAGGATTATTTTCTGCGCCAAGCACAGGCTGAAGTAAACACTCGAAGTCGACGTATACAACGAAAGGAATTTTTAATTTATGTTTATGATTGACGAACTGTAATAAATTATTATCTTTAGACGGCATTGTTATTCGTTGTACATCATTAAAGTAATGGAGATGCTTTTGTAATTTTATGTTGTCAGAGCAACTGTGCAAACAACGATAACAGAAGAATTTTTTTTTTTTTTTTTTTTGCTGTACTGTTTACCAACAAGTCCATTAAAGTTTTTAATCCAAACGTAATGGTTCTTATAGAACAACAAATTTATTGTCGATTGTGAAGCATTTTATCAAATATACCTTGGATAAACGTTTTCATGCTCGTCAGGACCAAATACATTAACTGAAATATTATTTTGTTTTTCAAACTTCGGTATTTGATTTGCCGTAACTGGAAAGTCAATGCCGGTGAAATTTAATTTTGAGACGTGAGCAAAATATTTGTCAACGCGATCAGCATATTTTTCCGCTGGAAACATCGCAGAAAGAATGGCCCATTGAAAGCATTTGTTATCAAAGTCTTTTATGTTAATATAGCATTTTATATTTTTATTTTTGTGGCAGGTTAATATACCCAGCGCCATCGGCGCCGCTACCGCGTAATACGTTATATTTCATTGTGTGAAATAAAATTTCAGTAATCATTTCAAGCCTATAACCAGCACCTGATTCGGTTAATTCTTCTCTCTTTTTCCAAATTTCCTGGTGTATATTATCAGCTAGCAGTGAAAGATTAGTTCCAAACAAAACACGCTTGGATTTTGCGTTAATAAAAGGATATGCAATTTCCTCGTCAGTTGACTCTTCTCTCGCATGTAATTTAGAAAATATAACGTGATACTGCGCTAAGATTTTCAAACCCTTATCTTTTTCAAGTTCACGTTTTATAGTGGGCCCTAATAAATGAAAAAGATTTATAGATGTAAAATTTGCCAGAACGATTTGTTTGTCAAATCGATAACTGTTATCAAATCCTAAGAAAGCAGTAGCTATTTTTATAAGTTCTCCTATAAGGCTTCTTTTTGCTATATCACGTAACTTCAGCATTGTTATATACTATACTATCAAATGTCTAATTGAGCGTTCAACAGGTATTCTATTTATAGCGCACTGCACTATACACCTGTCGAATACGTACAATTAAACAAATGGATTTTTTATAAGTATAATGGAACAGAATTTAATAATGACAAGCGAAAGCGAGCAGGAGTATTATTATGTTCACCCTAAATACAACTCGTACCCGGGAAATATGTTAGGGTCGGTGATACACGTCAAGAACGGTCAACCGTTTGGTAAAGCAACACCAGCTGGTTACAACATCAGCGTCAAAGGTGATAATACCGAGAGAGTTGAAATTTTTTGGATAGATTTAATCTACACGTCGTTTTGTGATGAAATTCCAGATGGACAGCGAGTGTATCATGTTAACGATGCGGTCAGGGATGATAATATAGAAAACTTGTCTTTACGGGATGAGTTTCAACCTCACCCCGTGTTTGATCTTTACGAGGCAAATGATAAAGGAATTATTCGAAAAAGACAAACGAAAAGAAGTTGTTGGTAGATTACAAAGCAATGGTTATCTTAGAATAACTGTTAGAGGAACACAAAAAAATTCTGTTGGTTATCAATCGCATAGGTTTGTTAGTTATTATAGACAAAAATTTGTTTATGAAACGTTTAACGGGCCTATACCCGATAGTTTAGTAATAGACCACATCAAAACATTAAAACACAAACGTTTAGAAAATCTCGATCTTGTCACGTCGAAAGAAAATAGCAGACGAGGAAATACAGGCGGTATTCGATTTGCCAGACCAGTTGTTTCATTTAATCTCGAAACAAGTGGAGAAATTACATTTCCTTCGATGACAGCTGCTACAAAATACTACAGCATTAACACAGCAGTTGTTAAATTTGTTGCAGATGGAAGAACAAGATCAACTTTTCAAGCAAATACGGTGCTAGTATAATCTTTCGATACAACGATAACTAAATTTTTTGTAGTATTTTCTTAAGCTCATCTCTGCTGATTCAAGTATGACACCATAACATGATAGCTTCTCTATCATACATTATACTAATTTTTTATCGTTATATAATTGTTTTCTTTCCGAGTCGGTCAATACAATTTTATCGCTTACACCGCGAACTAAAAATAGGTTAACCGAGATATTGTTTACGCACGCTAACACTTTTTTATTGCTTCTTTGAGGGTACTGAAGTTATAAACCCTAACATGCTCGATATATCTTATCTTGTCCATTTTTTAATATTTTTTAAAGCTATACAAAATTATATAATGAGCTTCTGGAATGATTAAAGTATATCTACGATACACCTTTAGCACCAGCAGATGTAACGCGGGAAACTAATGTTGAAGATGACACAAACGTTAACAAAGCTGATGTCGACAACGACAGGGTAGTTGATGACGTTATTGAAGACGACGTTACCGACGATACCGCGATGACGTCGTGGGATAAAAAAAAATTATGGAAGACCGACAACTGGTCGATATAACGTAAAATATCATATCACAAGAAAATTTTGAAATTTAATTTTACAGTAGATGAAAATCAGTCGTTTTGGCGGTTGATAAAACCGTTCTTGAACATCAATATTCAAGACCGACAGAAAAATATAAACTTCGATTTTATCTTTGTTAAGGTATTTAATCTAATGACGATCTCTGATGATCGCCGACAGTATCTAATATCGTTATGTAAGCCTGTAAAATGTAAATCTGTCTTACGAGGAAATTTATCAAAAATTTATTTCCAAATACTAATCTCGCTTAGCTCTTTAGTCGGTATCCAACTACTAAATTTATCGCTGTATCTGCGCCACTTAAAAAGGCTTTTATCGGCACGCTTTTTTATTACTCGTTCTATAACAAAAACCTCTTGTTCAATTTTCTGAAGTTCTTGTTCGTAAAAACTACCAATTACAGGCTCCTCTGCTAGATCGTTTAGCGCGTATGTTACAGATATTGTTATTGAAACTTTATCAACGACAAATACTTCTTCACTCCAGTTCGGAGTAAATCCTTTTTCAAATATTTTTTTTTTTTTTTTTTTAATGAAATTCGAACTCTATCACCGACTTCAAATTTATGTCGCCGATACATGTTTTCGTTTGCAAGAATCGGATTTTTAATTCGTCGTTTGGTGACGTTTTGATAGATTTATGTTTTGTGTTATTGTATTTATCAACAGTCTGTGGAAGATTATCAATATCCCTGTTTGTGTTTTAGCTGTCAAATGTTTCTGGATCAGCTCGTTTAGTGTACGATTAAATCTTTCAACGACGACGCTTTTTCCCTCGTTTCCTGTAACATATTTTTTAATGTTATTTTGTTCCAAAAACTGCTCAAATTTTTTATTAAAAATCTCTGCTCCATGATCTGTCCAAATTTAATTTGGTTTTCTTTCAGTGCTAACGATAATTTGTTTTAACGCATCAGTTATCGATGTTCCTGTTTTATCAGCAATTAGTACACTAAACGCGTATTTCCTAAAAACATAAATAACGTTAAAGAGATATTTATTATTATCGTTAAGCTGTGCAAAATTTGACATATCAACTAAATCTATCGCCCGGATATGATCAACGGCATTCGCGACAACCTTACGACGAGGAAACATTTTTTTTAGGTCTGTGTAGTTCTGATGCCAGCGATTTCATCGCCGACGATTGAATGCTATCGTCGTATAATTTTTCTCCGAGACCAAATTTATATTTTGTCCTGATTATTCCTTGAACTAACCTTCTATCAAATCGTTCTTGTAGATTTGTAGATTTGTTTCATATCTTTAAGTTCGTCTAGCATTACCTTATCACAACCATGCTTATCTTGTTCGTTATCACGATAACAGATGTCATGACGCATTGCTATTGCATCAGCTTGATTATAAGGCTCTTGTCCCGGTAATGGATTATCGTTTTCGTCTAGTTGCTTATCTAGCGGATTATAAGGCCCAGTGTAATTGTGACCTGCCAATGTCCAACCACCTTTTGGTTTCGATAACTTACCGATAAGTTGTGTATATCTATTCCAGAGCCAATTATCTCTCGGCGATTGCATGACTGACAATAGGTAACAATTTTATCTTGTTCAATACAAAGATCTTTATCGTAACCACAATTACAACTTAGATTCATTATTATTCTAATCATCGACTAAAATAATTCTATCCACCCCAGAACCTAACAACGGAGTAGTCAGCGACGTCATTGCTAACGGTGGTGTTAAAGGCAATTCCATCGGCTTTATCAGAGAAGATACCAACGATGAAATCGTCAAGAGTGAGACACCTTTGAAAAACTAAACACACTTTTTTTAACCATAAACAGTGCAAATGCCTTTTAGCATCATTTTGTTATTCTTTGTTTTTTCTACTTTTTCGTCTTTGTTATGCGTTTTAGCTTTGCATTAGAGACAGTACGTTATCGTTTGCGACATGTTATACTTGATTGTCACACAAAATTAACTGCTATTTTGTCGTTGTTTTTGCTCGGGTGCCCGTCAAATTGTAAAGCAAATTTTAAAAAATTGGAAGCTTTTGACATTTGTTTGATAAACATGATACAATGATAACCACAAGCTGATGTTCCAACAGGTTGTAGCTGATTAGAGGAATAATTTTTATTTTTTTTTTACTTTTTACAAATACATTTTTTTTATAACATCACTCGGAGGAAGTCCGAACGAATCAAAATAATTGTTGTCGTAAACAGCAACCCAATGAGTACCAGATCCAGCGTCAAAGTCTTGTATGTTTATGATACACGAGCCACCTGCTGGTACGTTATCAAGCTCATCCTTTGAAAATACTCCCTGAAATTTATCAATTTCATCGTCAGATTTTATTTTTCAATTATATCAAAATTGTTCAACGTGACAGGCGTTGAGTCCAACGTCAACGGCGTCTGGTCCCCGGTAAAGTCAATTCCGCGTCCGATTCCTAGTAGATTTGGAAGTAGACTTCCCACTAATCCCTCTAACAGCGGAGCGAAAGCAATAATTCCTCCTTCTTTTGTTGACCGAGGGCTCTTTTTTTTTAGTTGTTGACGATCTCCCTTTTTTAGCTGGCATTATATTATTTACTGTTACATAAAACTACGTCATCAACGATAGATTTGTTTGATACTGTCTCCGGATACCGCCTTTTTAGTGCCCCCGATACTGCCTCTGACGCTGCTGCTAGTCCCAGTGTTCCTAGCACAGGTAAAACTTTTGGTATAATAGTACTAGCTATCGTTGAAAGTGCTGGTCAAAAAAATCCATCATGCTTTGACATTGCTGTTACTTGTGCAACAGATAGTTTAAGAATAAATGGTTTTCCTGCAGTAGCTTTTCGATCAAGTTTATTAATCTGCTGTTGCGTCAACATTACTTTAACCGCCGTTTTTGGCAACTTCTACGACTCAGTCGTCGGATATATCATTAAAGAAGCAGAATGACGTTTAGCAACCGCTGCCAATAATTTTTCAACTTGTCCTTGCGTTAGGTATATTTCTCTGGTTGTGTACACGGTTTTCATTATCGTATTATATCAATTTTGTTAGATTAAACTTGTACCGTCATTCGTCCTTTAACTCCGTCGATTGTTAAGAATCGATCGCTACACAAAAGTGCAAACACGTTTAACGGATTTGGTGGAGCTTCTTCAAGAGTCCAAGTTACTTCTATTTCCGCTGTTGAATTAACACATCGATCGGAGTGTTTTGATACGTTAAATGAAAATGTAGGATAAAGCGAACGAAATTCCTCAACGTTAATCTGTGATCCGCTGTCGGCGTCTTGGTATTTTTGCATCGCTTCCATAAGGTTCATATACGCCCTCGTAACGTTTTTGCCAGCTTTGACTATAAAATTGCATTCGATTGCTCGTTCTGGGTATTGTTTAGAGTTTATCCGGACAAATATTCTTCTAACTTTAGCGTTATCGAAAATGACGATATTTTATAGCTGACTACCCTTTCGAGCTGTTACTTGAATAACGATATATATATATATATATATATATATATATATATATATATATATATATATAAGTATATATATATAAGGGTATAAGCAAGGCTAAGGCTATATGCCTTGGTAATTGTTCGCTTGGAGTTGTTGAAATACGCCATGTGTAGTCGGTTGTTAGGGACAGTTGTTTGATAAATTTTACGCTGGATAAAATAAATCTTCTTTGTATATGTTTCCAACATTGCATTAATTTCCAACGACTTTTTCAACGATGGAACAACTCGAGGCATCCAGAGCGCTAATTTTGTAATCGCAAATTTTGCATCCGCTCCACCAACACGAATAAGACAATTACTTTGATCTGCACGATCTAACATCAGAGTATGTTTCAACCCTCGAATTACTTTATGGTAGACCTGGCAACAGCCAAATATTAAAATCAACGGCAACATCATTGCTATTTGTCGTGATCTAGCCGCGAGTGATTTTCGTCTGACATATCCCTCGTTATAACTTCCGTTGCTTATATTAATAAAAGACTCACTAACTAAATTTAACATTGCAACACCGTCGGCGGCTGCACCCGGTGGTGTTATACTTCGGTTGTTACAAGCGTTGATGAGTGAAACTCTTGTTGCGGCTTCATTTGCAGCTGCAGCTGGTGTACCTACGCCAAAGTTAGCATTTGCTATTAGAAAATCTCTAACCATCGCTGCATCTGCGGCAGCGTTAGCGCCGTACGTAAAAACACCGCCTAAAACAAATTCTTTTTTAAAGGCTTTTCCTGATCCTTTGTCCTTGAGCCACACCATATTTGTTGCGATTGATCTCGAAATATCACCGCTAAATGAAACAATGTTTAATATTGTACTTGCAACCGGTAACCAATTATCAATATCCTTTGCTAGTTGATATCGTGCACTTTTAAGAAAAACTTCAGCCATTGTTTACAAGAGCGATTTCTCTTCCTGGTACAATATCAATATCAGCAGCAGTTAATATTCTACCACGATCCTCCAGTATCGCTTTATGCGGCAATAAAAGCAAATCTTCGTCACGTGTATTAAAAATCCTTTGACCAGCTTTATCTGGTTCGTTTGAGTTTTCATCTAGATATTCGATATACTCAAATTCTGTTGATGTTTTGTCGACATCAATTTCCTCACCAAGATCAAGATAATTTTTAAGTGACATTATTTTATAATTGCCACACGAAATTACTAAATTTGAGGTAGATCTAATTTTTGTCTTGTTTTATTTACCAGCTTACGTACTACCTCCTCACCGCGTGGAGATAATATTTTTTTCGTCGTAGCTACGATGGCTTGTCTTGTTTCCTTTGTCGGTGCAATATCTGATATTGGTTGTTTTATTTCCGATTCCGTTGGCGTCGTTAGCAACGCCACAGGCGTCGTGCCTTTAATTTTATCGGCGATTTCTTTGTCGAACTGCGGTTCCAGCTGCAGATGCAGCTCCCGTCGCGAAAGCTTTACCTGCGTCAACTGCAATTGGTGCTATCGTACGCGCTATTCCAGGTGCACTTGTTGCAATGGTTGTAAATATATTTCCCAAAAAGCCACTACAATTGTTCTTCGATAAATTTTTTTCGTCTCATTCTGTTGTTAAAATATAGGCTTACACAATTAATTTTTTCAACGACTATGTCGTCGCGCGTAGGTGTAAGTAATACTTGACAATTTCATTGTTAAGATCTATTTGTCGCCCAGATTGATCCGTTAGTTGTATTGTTACTTTTGTTATTTGATTTTTATGATTAATCGGATAGTATATTATTTGTCGACGAGTAATTTGCATTAGTGATCCAGGCGGAACATCTGGTGAAAAACTGTAGATGGTTTGACCTTGGCTTCCCTTGGCTGAGTAAGATCTTGATGCAGTAGAGCAACTGATTAAAATTGTATTTACTTCTGTTACGTTAACAGGTAAATCCCCGTCATATGATATACTTTGTTCTATAACACTTCCGTATTGTTGGTTTTTAAATCCTAGCAACGACGCAATACTAATCGCTAGTGAAAAATCGATTATCAAATTATTTTTTAATGTTATTCTAGCTCGTAGCGTATTATACTTCGGTGTTAACTCAAAATTGTCTGCGACGCCATTGCCACTGTTTTTTGTTATTAGGTCTTTTATCGTTTTGTTGAGATCAGTTACGTTATACGCGCCCTGTGGTATTTTAACTGATACCCACGCGCCAGGATTAAACGTAAAGTCGTCGTTGACGTTTGTTTTTACATTTGCCATAGAGTGCCATATTGTAGCAGAAATTAACCCAATTTCATATTGCTTATTAGGGTCTAGCTCTATTGGCGGATTATAGTAGACGGAAAAGTTTGCGCTGTCACTTGTTGTTTGCGTTGAATCGAGTAGCAATGTTGTCGATGTTAGTGGCATTATCCTTGATTATATTAAGTTTGTTAGATTATTTTTACGCGATAAGATCGTTGTTTAAAATTTCGTACTCGGTCGATGTTAGTAATCCGTTCGATCGAAGATGATCTAGTAGGTCTGCAATTTCGTTGTCGATTTCCTGTACTTTCATTTCCAGCTTCTTTTGATGATATCAACAACACAAGTCTATCAACCATTTCAGCGTTTGATGTAAAATTTTAACTCCAAATCCGGTTGTTTCTGTTGTTTCAGTTCTTTCCTCTGGTAATCTTTTATCTCGTTCGCTTTCATATTTATCAAACAGTCTTTTGAAAGGCGATGCTTTATTATAACCTCCTGGTTTAGTTCGATACTGCATTGCTGTTCGAAGCATTACTGTAGCAATAATTCCTTGTCTTACAAAATCAGTTGCTCTTAAAAAAGCTTTTGTTCCCCATAAATTTTTCATTTTTGTCAGAATCTAATCCCTCTTTCATAATTCCATCTAATTTTTTATTAAATCTCCATATTTTTTATCTGACCAATTTCGAATTTTCCAATGTCTTTGATATTATTTTCATTGATAAATCTTTCGTATTCCTCGTTTAATATTCTAGCACGTGCACTTTTTCAGGGGGCAAATATTCTACCATAGCTTCAGATATTCTTTTTTGTTCCTCAGCTATTCTTTTTTGTTCCTCAGATAATTCCTTAGTTTGTTTTGACACATCTTCTATTAACCTTTTTAACTCGCCGGGATTAACTGCTGATATCGCTACTGCTCGCTGAAGCTCAAGAGGGTTATTTATCAATCTATCAAGCGTAGTTTGTCGTGCAATAGGATCAACAATGTTCATGGTTCTCACAAGTTCCTCCGCAATTCTTTTGGTTTCTTCCTTTGTTTGTTCCCCTAGTAAACCTAACAAATCTTTTTCCTGTAATTTTTTAGCTCTTCTGGGGACAATGCTGGTGTTTCTGGTTGTTTGCCAAGTAGTGATTCAGTAACTGGCTTAAGAATACTAGCGGCCTCGTACTTTTTTTTAGTGGCGGCATGTGATGCAACAAAATTTCCTTAATAATTCAACTTTTTGATGATAATCCATTCGTTATTTCTTGTATGTTTCACAAAATCCACCTAGATAAATTCGTCAATACAGCAACGAAACATTTTAGCTGGATCACGCGCTAGTTTATCAAATAAAAGAAATTGTATTTATCTTTTGTTGCTTGATGATATAATTCAATCAAGTTATCTTTTGTTACATCACCGCACTGCTCGTTCGCAATATTTCTTACATCTGATGATACTGATGCTATTAGTTATGCTCAGTTAAAAGGAGCACTCGCCCCGTATTTAAGACAATCCAGTGGACCAATGTCAGGCAACATAAATATGAGAGCCAACAAAATAACAACAGCATATGTTCCAGTTACCCCTAATGATCTGTCAAATAAAGCGTATGTTGATAATCTATCTAGCGGCGTAAAACGAACCAAAAACAATGTTGGGTATATTCCAACACTTATTAAGGCAACTGATAACCAAGCTGGGTTTGAGGTAAGCGCATCATCATATTATCCTGAAAATCATCCTCATCACGCTTTCCCTGTTGATTATGGACAAGAAGGGGCAACTAACGGGGAAACCAGAAACTTTTGGATTAAAATTAAATGTCCTGTTGCAGTTGCTATTTGGCAATTTCATTTGTGCGGCCGATTAAACCCTTTTGTTGGGATAATTTGTGATTGGCGATTGGAAGGATCAAACGATGATATTAACTGGACAACATTGTAAAGTGTAGCAAATACGTATATTTTAAAAACTCAATATTTTACAATTCCAACTGAGAATACTGTTAACAAGTACTTTTATTTTCGAAACTGAAAGTCCGTTTCCAGGATTGACAGCATTTCAAATATACACACTCGATGATCAAATTTAATCTAATGTTGTAAAATAATGTCTGAACCAGCAATTATAACCGTTGCAAGAGAATTTTATGATTATATTTTTAATCAATATGTAATTCTTGCAGCAAATGCTGGTGTTAGCGATAAATCACAAGCAGGATATAAAATAGAAGAAATAAAACATCTTGACATTAATTCGATGAACAATCCAACATTACCGGAAACTAAAAACAATTTTGTTCACGTTAGGCATATGCGAGGACTACAACTGAGAGAAGCAATAATCAACTTTGATATCATAAACAGATACTGTCATCCTGACGATTGTCTAGAAGAACAAAAAAAAGTTGAAATTCTGCTGAAAAAAATATTGCTTGATCTTGACAAGGAAAATATAAAATTGATATTACAATCGAACCTAATAAAAGCACGAGCTTATGGTGCAAGAGCTCAGGAAGAAAAACGAATAAACGACAATCATCGTCGTCTTGACAAACTAGCGGAATCTAAAATAAAGGAAAAGAAACAAAAAGTTATACGATAGTTTTTCAAAACGAGAAATTTTTAAGCATCTTGGTATGTACTACCAAGACAAACAAACCCTGGTTGAAATCGCTAGTATAACAGTGGATACAACGTTGATAATCAGAGCATACTTGAACGCAATTTTGCCAATGATACGTGAAAAACCTGAATTTGATCAGGTTACTGTTAACAAATCTCTGGAGATAATAAAAAATCTTGAAGATGAAATTGATAACCTCGATGATGTTGAGCGAGAAAAGCTTTTTGAAGAAGTCAAACAAACAAGGTTGGAAGAAAAGATTGATTCTTACTATGACATAAGTGAAGAAGTTGATGTTCCATTTCCATCGCTCCAACGCTCTAGACAATTGTCATTGCGAAATTATTACAATGAAATCGAGAAAATACTCACGAAACCATACGAAAAATAATGTCAAAACTTCTGTTATTGGTCTTCTCCCAACTGAACGAGACAGACTCCGAAAATTAATGCTAAAAATTTCGTAGTCGCATTCGCAATTATCAGACAACTTCTTGTTCTCAAACATTTTACGTTGGATCAAATAAGTTTGGTACTCCGGTTTATTGATGAAACAGAAAGAGAATATGGTAGTTTGGTAAATGAAACAGATTTGTATGAACGTGAAGTAGAAGCCACGTTTGATTCCTACAGCTGGTTAAAGAAAATTGAGGTACTAACAGATAAACGATACAATGATACTTCGTCAGATGTTCATGACAAGTACAGAGATTTTATAGCTGATCCTAACAATGATAAGTTCCGCGAGTTTCTTGATTTGATTGTTGGTACTAGAAGTTTTAATATTGTATAAATTTTGTAAACAAATATTGTATAATGAAAAAACAGATCATCGATTCCAATCATATTTGCAATATTACAGGTTTTATCATAAAAACAATTGGTGTGTAAAACAAAGTTACAAGTATTATAGCAAAATACTTCGGTTAATGTCATATTTACCGCTGATAATGACTCGCTCTGGTATAATCTCAAGTGGAGCATCATTAAACCCGTTTTTGTTAATAATATCCGGTGCTGGTGTTTCTCTTGCAACAGCGTGTAAAAAAAAAAAAAATGAGCCTCGACTTGAGACTTTAAAAAATGCTTGTAATACAGCAAGTATCACTTATTAAAAATTACTTGATCACTTACGATCTTATTTGCGAGGTGTAAAATATGATATGGACGATTTAATACGTGAGTTCCGTATTATTGACAGTATGTTAACAGATATTCTACCAATGAGAGTTAGCAGGCATGAAAATAATTATCAAAAAAAGTATAGTGATGATAGGGTATGAAATTTTGTCTAATCTTTAGAAATAAAATCGGCTTTGCCGCCAACCTGATGGTGGTCCTTCTGGACAGGGGTCGGGGTGGTCTTGTTGAAGAGGATGGGTCTCTGAGCCAGAAACCTCCTGGTCTAAAAAATTATTTGTTGGAGATGATGGGATGTGATCATCCTGGATAGGGGTCTCTGATCCAGAACCATTTAGAGAAATGGTCTCTGAGAAGCCTCCCTTTTTACCTACTACTCAAGCATGGGAAAAAAATATTAAACTTGACAGAGTGACACTCAGAAATGTGAAGCAATGGGCATATATTAAAGTGTTAAATTCATCTAAAAAAATATATCAGGTTTATAGAAGTGTATTTAGCTATTTACAGGCTAAATAACTAATTACGTATACTCGGTATCATAAACTTTAAGACAATGTGGGAAAGGTGAGGTTTAATTATTGGTGCAAACATTAGTACATTCCATTATACTGGAGAGTTAAGTGACAATGTACTAAATTAAAATATATAATAATAATAATAATAATAATAATAATAATAATAATAATAATAATGAGGACTTTGTATAGCGCCTAATTTTTAGAAGCTCTAAGCGCTTTACAATATTTGACAACACTTTAAAAAAAAAAAAAAAAAGCCATATATAATGATATGATTACAAAAATAAAAAAGAACACCACGAAAGTAGAAACAGAAAATATGCTGTAAATATTTAAGGCAAGGATACATTATTAGGTCTTTAAGTCTGTTCTTGCAGTTGAAATAGGTGAGTTTTAAGAGCGCTCTTGAATGAGATCACTGTGTCTTTGTGTCTAAGTGCAGTGGGCAATTTGTTCCACGTTGCTGGGCCCTGGTATGCAAAAGAGTGTTGTCCATATGATTTCATTTTCATAGTGGGAATAATGAGAATACGAGTGTCAGAAGAGGAGCGTAAGTATCTTGCTGGTGTGTACACATGGGTGAGGTCGGATAGGTATGTTGGACTGGAGCCCGTCAGTGAAACGTAGCACAGAGAACACATTTTGTGTTTAATTCTGGATCGTATGGATAGCCATTGTAGGGTACAGAGCAGGGGAGAGGCGTGCTCTGATCGTGGTACTCTAAGGATGATCCGAGCAGCTGTATTTTGAACTTTTGAAGTTTCTGAAGTAGATATTGAGACGAACCAGACAGAATTGAGTTACAATAGTCCAGTCTTGAAAGTACTAAGGAACACACAAGTGTTTTAGTGGCATCAACTGAAAGATACTTGCAAATGGAGCTGATTCGTCTCAGCTCAAGATATGCAGCCTTGCATATGCTCATGACATGTTGATGCAATGAGAGAGTACTGTCAAGAGTGACACCGAGGTTTCGTACTGACTGTGTGAATTTAATGTTGGTGTTGCTGATATTTATTGTCTGAGGTAAAGGATGTGAATGAGAAAGTCTTTGTGTTGTAATCAGGATGGCTTCAGTTTTATCATCATTCATCTGCAGCTTGTTACATGTTATCCATGATTTCACATCGGAAATGCACCTCTCTACGCCTTGGATGGTAGCTTCAACTTCAGTTGGATGGCTAGATTTGTATATTTGGGTGTCATCAGCATACAATTGGTGAGACACTGGATGATGATCTATGACACTTGAGAGTGGCTGAGTGTATAGAATGAAGAGAACAGGTCCAAGAAGAGACCCCTGTGGAACACCACAGCATAGATCAACTGGGCTGGAGTGTTTTCCATTTGCGGACACAATTTGTGTCCTGTTGACCAAGTAGGACAATTCCAATATGAAAATCAATTCATCTCCCATTACAATGCAGAGTCACACAAAAAAGAGGTATCATATATACTCATTTATAAGTCAACACTTTCAACTGAAAATTTAATTCTTGCAGGATAGGGGTCATCTTATAAGTGACATATGAAAGATTTGATAAATCTGATCTTGATCCCTTAGCTTGTATTTTGTTGTTGCTGTTGAGTTTAACTCCATATTTCAGCACAAGACAGGCTATACATGGCGGCCAGTATAAATGGTGGAGGAAGAACCTGGGAAAACCCCAGAAAGAACCACCGACCCACGAGAAGCTACTGGCAAGCTTTCTCATGTACCCACATTGGCCGAACACGAGACTCGAACCCACGCAGACAGAGGTGAGACGGCAGTGATCCGTAACAGTGAACGCTTTAGACCACTCAGTCACTTGGGGCCCCCCACTTTGCTTGTAAAGGCAGCATCCACTTTGTCTCCCCAGTTCACAATCTTTTGATTGGGCTGCAAATTTTAAAGATCTTACCTTAATCTGATAGTTTGTAAAGGCAGCACTCTAAATGTTTTCCCCAGTTGTCAATACTTTAGCTTAGTCACAAACATTATATTTGTTCAGTGCCAAGTCGAGTCATATATTCAGTTAATGGTGGGAGTTTATTTCTTTTACTCCCTTTGATCATGACACACCTAACATCTGTTCAGTTATGGGGATCCTTTGATAAGATTGTATAGAATGTATAATCAAAGTGTCACTTACAGAGTCCAAGCTCAGTCTGCACATAAATAATGGTAGATGACTGTAAAGACAAGGAATCGATGCTGGATGATAAATCTGACCAGGAATCAGAGTCTGATGATGTTTACATCAACACTACGACAGTGGAGAAATTCAGAACTTTACTTGGTGACTCAGGTGACCAGGATGAATTCTTGGGCTTTGAACCATATGACATTAGACAGTGATATTTAATGGATGCTATGAATCACAAAAGTGTGGACTTTCTATTCATTGTTTAACCACATGACATCTGAACTTAATATTTTACAAGATATTGTGAATCATATCATTTTGGACTATCTGTATGTGATATTAGTAGAATTTATGAATTTATCATACAAATGCCGAGATTCTGCTAGAACTGCACAACTATTGGTTCTTCGTACCTGCAAGCATGGAAGATGTTAGTACAAGGCAAGATTTTATTGGTACAAATGCTAATCAGCCAATATCATCAATGCATGAGTTACCATTTGCATAAATCTGGGAAAATTATGTTGAAAAAAAAAATCAAACGAAATGAATATATTTCTGACCTATACAGAGCTGTGTTGATAACAGTTGTCGCAAATCAACACCAAGACAGCAATTTAATCCCTTGTTAGTTTCCTCTGACCCTTCCCACCCCATTTTGGATGTTCTGACATTATTGTTGGGGTTTGGGGTCAGAGCCAACTATCAAAAGTTCAAATTCATTGCCACTGCATGGTGGCAGTATGGGGTAGCTGCTTACTAGAGGGCCTAGCAAATTTAAATGACCTTACGATGGGCCTTAATTTAAATGACCTTACGATGGGCCTTAATTTAAATGACCTTATGATGGGCTTTAATTTAAATGACCTTACGATGGGCCATGAAATTAAGAGGAAGATTATTTATTTTTTCAGAATTTATGAGTATAACATTTGTTACATCTTGAATCCACTGATAGACAAGAACCTTATGCATTGTTGACATTTGACCTGGTACTTGCCATCTGCATAGCTAATCACATGACTAAACAAATATTGCAACTTACATGTGCATGACATCAGAGGTCCTAGAGTCACATGGTATCAACAATAAAGCCCTTTCCAATGTTGTACAAAAACATTCAAAAATATTAAACGAAAATCACATATTGTTTATAAAAAGAACTAAAGCATACTTAATTCTCAACACATTTATTCCGAGTACAACAACTGGAAACCTGTCACAGCAAGCTGGAGAAAACCAGATTCATTAGGCAGAGAGCATGGAAGTCACATGATTAAAAAAAAAACATTGCTTACTCATGCTCTATGTTTCATGAATCTGGCTTTCTCCAGGTGGCGGTGAATTCCAACTTTTCAAAAGCCAATTGGCCCTGACCCCACCCCCTAAAAAAAAGGTCAAAGAATCTAATATAGGGTGAGAAGGGTCAGAGGAAACTCATTCCACTCACCAACTTAATCCATACACAATTAACAACTTTGGTTCAAAGAACAGTATAAAGTAAATAGTTAAAGTGTTAACATGTACACATAAAATGTGTAATTTTAGTCGCTTGGTTTGAGTAAAAGCCTTCAACTTCAGCCTGGCTTACAGATCACATGACTTACAGTCATACATAAATAGAAAGAAGCAAAATCCAAACCAAGCTGGTTCCTCAGCAAACATGTGGTTATGAATTTGTTTTGAACAAAAAGAAATAAACATCTATGAAGCAAAAATATGGGTGCTTTAATTTGTATTGCCTTGCACACCTGCAATTAGTCACACAACAGCACTGGAAGGAGAGTCAGTTTAACTCTCTGATGGCTTCAGGCATTGTTTTGACAGCAACTAAACATGATGAGGCTGATTTCTAGGTTCCACTATAATTTGTTGTCAAGCTGCAGCAGCAATCCTCATACTTTCTTTCAGCAATATGACAACCATAGGAACTCCAGTCCTAATTACAATTTGACAACCATGGGAACTCCAGTCCTAACTGCGAGTTGTTCTTTTTAACAGATTAGGGAGGCAGAATTATAGCACATCTATATATCATTACACTACCTGAATCCATCAAAAAGGTAAACCTACTCTTTTTCTGGCACTGTGATGTTGTCAATCACTTACTGCAGTCAGCGTTTATATGGGACTACAGTTGCATTAAAAGAATTTGACTTCTGACAGACTTTAATGATGAGACAGTTAACTTTCAGAACTTAAACACATTTTATAGTTTGTCACTACACAAATAGTGACATATTCTTGTTTTTTTTCTGGCATAGGGACAAGTTTTATTGCTAAAAACTGGCAAATACCAGTGTAACAGAATCTCTGAAATGGATTTAAAATGTTAAGAATTATGGATTGCATTACTTGAAGACAGAAGAATATTCCACTGAATAAATATAAGTGCAAGAGAAATTAGATTTTAGCAGCCCTAAAAAGCAGTGGGGTGGGGTGGGTGACAGTTAAATCGATTTAGGATCAAGTATATACAGTATTTATCTTACAGATGTGTCACCATGAATATTGCTTTCTTTTTGTCTTTTGGAAGCATGTGTCACCATGAATATTGCTTTCTTTTGTCATGTGTCACCATGAATATTGCTTTCTTTTGTCTTTTGGAAGCATTTGTCTTTTGGAAGCATGTGTCACCATGAATATTGCTTTCTTTTTGTCTTTTGGAAGCATGTGTCACCATGAATATTGCTTTCTTTTGTCTTTTGGAAGCATGTGTCACCATGAATATTGCTTTCTTTTGTCTTTTGGAAGCATGTGTCACCATGAATATTGCTTTCTTTTTGTCTTTTGGAAGCATGTGTCACCATGAATGTTACTTTCTTTTTGTCTTTTGGAAGCATGTGTCACCATGAATATTGCTTTCTTTTTGTCTTTTGGAAGCATGTGTCACCATGAATATTGCTTTCTTTTGTCACCATGAATATTGCTTTCTTTTTGTCTTTTGGAAGCGTGTGTCACCACTGAATATTGCTTTCTTTTTGTCTTCTGGAAGCGTGTGTCACCACTGAATATTGCTTTCTTTTTGTCTTTTGGAAGCTTGTCACCATGAATATTGCTTTCTTTTTGTCTTTTGGAAGCGTGTGTCACCACTGAATATTGCTTTCTTTTTGTCTTTGGAAGCGTGTGTCACCACTGAATATTGCTTTCTTTTTGTCTTTTGGAAGCGTGTGTCACCATGAATATTGCTTTCTTTTTGTCTTTTGGAAGCGTGTGTCACCATGAATATTGCTTTCTTTTTGTCTTTTGGAAGCGTGTGTCACCATGAATATTGCTTTCTTTTTGTCTCTTGGAAGCGTGTGTCACCATGAATATTGCTTTCTTTTTGTCTCTTGGAAGCGTGTGTCACCATGAATATTGCTTTCTTTTTGTCTCTTGGAAGTGTGTGTCACCATGAATATTGCTTTCTTTTTGTCTTTTGGAAGCGTGTGTCACCATGAATATTGCTTTCTTTTTGTCTCTTGGAAGCGTGTGTCACCATGAATATTGCTTTCTTTTTGTCTCTTGGAAGCGTGTGTCACCATGAATATTGCTTTCTTTTGTCTTTTGGAAGCATGTGTCACCATGAATATTGCTTTCTTTTGTTTCTTTTGTCTTTTGGAAGCATGTGTCACCATGAGTAATGCACAGAATTGTGAAAACATGACAAAAGTACATTGTCAACAAAGTACAAGTGGAGTAATCAAAATCAAGTTTATTTTTTGTGTCAGAATCAAAATAATCATTTAAAATTTTACAAATGAAATTAAGTATATATCTGATGAAATTGATAAATCTTATCATGTCATTATTTCTTATTTTCATCAGACCACCATCATGTGTGTCAAATGTCACTGTGTAATATAAAAGAGCTTGATCGAATTCTTCTCAGTTGAATTTCACACCTGCATGGAAAAAACCACAACTGGTTCAAAACTGGTGGTACAAAAGTAATAATATAAAAAAGTCATCTAGACATGACCATTGTAATGAGTACAAATTTTATTAGTGCATGGTGAATAGTTTTTTGGTACAATGACATTCAAAGGAATTTGACATCGGTATGTTAAATTCTGAGTTCCATCAAAATTGACAGTACAAAATTATTAGTTCACCTTTATATGGCAATCATGTTTTCAAATTTGTCAGTACTCAATACTTTAAATAAGCTAATATACAAGTTCATACATCAGGATGTGACAACAGAACCAAGAGTGCACTATTTTGCCTGATAAAATGTTTTACTTCTATTGGAAAAGAAACTAAATATTCATACCTGCTTCCAAATAGGTGTAGTAGCACTTCGACCATTTTGTTTCTTCCTTCAACCTGCAAAATGTTCACATATAAAATATATAGGCTTAAAATGTAATTGAAGGAAACATCATATTCATCTCAAAGTCAATACACGTCAAAATATTAGAATGAAGGATTTATTTGACAACAATAATCATCTAACAGCTTGTTTACTTGTGGCACATGAAGACTCTCATAACCACTTAGTCCTGTATCAAAAATGGATTCTTCCATAACTTCAAGACCAACATGGTGGATTACATGTACACACATCTCTCTTTGTCAGCATTTATCAGATGAGTTGCTCTGTATGTTAATACTGATGCTGCTGAAACCATTCATGTTTGAAATAATTTGGTAATTTTTATGATATTTTGATGAGCTAATGTGGAAATTCATTTTGAAGCTGAACTGAACAAACTATAGTGTCACCAGTGAACTATAGCACTGTTTTAGTGAGCTATAAATATTTTCTGATGTAATTTACCCACTGGGCATTGTGCCATTGGCCATATTGTTTTCAGACAAAGATATGATACAGCATTTAGTAAACCTTTTTGTTGTCTCTACTGATAAATTTTGGATGTCTTTAATGGTTGTAAAACACTGCTGTTATGGTACAGCACTCCCTCGAAAACTCGCGCCCGGATAACTCACGAACCCGCTTATAACGCGGTGTCCGGTGTGGCTCCCCATTTTTTTCCCCCCAAAAATATATTTTAAAATGTGCTGAACGTGAAAAAAATCGCGATAAGAATTGGTATATTGAACCTTGATACATAGCTTGTTTTATCATCGGAAATGGTGATTATTGCCCATAAAGATAGAATCCATATTGTGAAATTTGCAAGTTCTAATAAGATATCACATATTATGTTTGGCTTTTTTTTGAAAGAAATAGTTGTCAATACACTGTAAATAAACAGTCTGGTGAAACAGCGATCAATGAAAAATTCTGGTAAATGCTAACAGGTGGCAACAGAGAATGAAATAAACACCAATTAAATGTCTTGCTATGTGAAATTCACGTTCTCATCCTTTAATTTCGCTTCAATGTAAACACTATAATCGCAACATATTCTCTTCTATGAAAACATGAAAAGAGTCAATCGACCATCACATCGAAACCCGTGAGTACTTCTGTGAGAACCTAACTACATGCCAGCTTTGTTTTGATCAACAACTTGGGGAAGTGTTTGTTGCATTAAAAAAAATCAATTAAGAGAGACCTGTGTTGTTTTGTCACTTTGAATGTCTTTTGTATCAAATCAAGCAAGGGAAGTACAATTAAAAAAATTCAAAGGCATGCCAATAGCAGTGTAAGTTCTTGTGGTCATTACTGTTCTCAAAATTCATTTTATTTGACCAATCGAAAATGGTTTCATATTTTTATGTACTTAACATCATTAAAGTATATAATATCAGTAATGTATCCCAATCATTTGTAAATGTGACCATGGAGAGCAAAGGAAGTAAGCGAAAGGTGTACTCAGTGGCTGAAAAGCTGTGCATCATAGATAGGGTTCATAATGGCGAAGCGAGATCCAACGTTTGCAATGAACTATAAAATTGCTGAGTCGACATTTAGAGGTTTGCTTAAGGATAAGCAAAAACTTCAGGATTATTTACATGATGTTGATTCAGATGATGGGATCAAACGAAAATGAGCATGGACTGCAAACGATACTGAATTAGATGATGCTGTGTACGCATGGTTCACACAGCAACGTGAACAAAGTGTTCCCATCTCTGGAACAATTCTCAAGGCCCAAGCAGAAAAAATGGCAAAATGTATGGAGAATGAATCTCATTTTAGGGCAAGCCATAGATGGCTTTGGAGATTCCAGCGCCGACATAGAATTAAACAAAATTCATTGTTGGGAGAGATACACTCAGCGAATCAGGAAGCTGCATGTAATTATCCATACCAGCTCAGAGAGATAATCATCCGTGAATAATACACAGAGGCGGCAGAGAAATCAAAGAGTAACACAAAAAAAAATTAACAGATGTTTTCAAAATGTGAAGTGATATTTGTCAAATGTGTCACAAACTGCAAGTATCATCATGTTCTAATTTATGTTGTTTTAAATTTGTAGACCCATTAAATTCATGTTGGTAATGGTAAACCCTTGTGAATATTTTTTTTTTTCATTTTACTTCTACTGCAATCAAATCTACCTATCGTTCGATCGACATTGTTTTTTTTAAATGAGTGTTGATCTTTTGTATAAAAAAAAAGTCTACTTTAGATCAAACAATAAAACTAGAATTTATCCAATTCAACACAAAAATTAGTGACGTAGTACACAATGTGTGAAGTCGTACATGTGTTAAGCGAACGGAAACCATGTGGAATAATGTTTTGATGATCTCCTCAATATACTGCAAGTTATCCTGAAATTAATGTTACTCTGTGAGGAAAAAAGTAAACAACGTACACCGCTATGAAGAGATATTTATTCACAGTTAATCTTAGCACGATTATTAATTGAGTATTCAACACTGTAACATGCCAACCCACCCCACCCCCCTTTTGCCTCTACGTCGATCCCTTTGTTAGTTTTGTTGTTTGTTATAGGTCCCTCGATAACTCATGCCCTCGCTTATGACGCGGTCGATGTTTTTGGATGCCGCTGTGCGCAAGTTATCAAGGGAGTGGTGTATATGCCATAGTGACTCAAGATATGCCAATAGAGATCACATGATTGAAGTTACTTTCATACCCTTCCATAACCCCAACAACAATTTTGAAAAGTGTTGTCAATGGGTTAGAACTTGCAGAAAGGAAAATTTCAAAGCTGAAAGAGTTATAAAGGAAACTTTTATTTGTACTCTTCACTTCGTTGATGGGAATGGACCCAACAAACAGCATCCTGACTCTATACACGTGACTTTCACACCATAGAAGTGTTTATACATGTATACATGCCTGTAAGACACTTATCCAGGCTACTGCACACACTGAAAACTTGTCACATTGCATGTGAATATCTTATTAAGATGTTTGTCCTCTGATAAAATTATATTGTAATGTAGGTATGTGTATACTACATACACCATTTGTTCAGCTACATTTAATTTTAATATTTTGACAAGTACTTACTTACATTCCTAATTACTTCAGTTACTTAGTATAAGGGAATTGTGAAACCCTTCTAAGTCATCATCTGTCCATCCATTTTTCTTTCCATCAATATTTATGACTCCACTTTAATTGCTTGTCAGAATTTACAAAACTCTGTACTTATCATGCTGATGTACAGTAGGGGTATTACATGCATTATTGATGTATGATGTAAGATTTTGTATACTTGAGAATAAGGCTCAGTATATAAAAACTTGCCCTCTGCATGGACCACCCACCCTACCCCTATTCTGACCCCATTTTCTTCTTCTACTGACTTGTTTTTTTTTATAGTGTTAGTGCAACTGGGGAAACCCAATGAGAGTGACGTAAGTAGTGTGAATAGGAAACAGGGTGTTGCAGAGGTATAGATTGAGTGGCTTGTAGCCCGGGGCTGCTTCTTACGAAAACAGGAACTGTCCCTGATACGATGATCTCTCATGATATCAACCACAAACATGACGGTGTTTGTGAGTTAAGTGCCATACACACAAGATGTTGGATGCCAGACAATGATATCCAAAGATGCACAGGTTATTAGCATGTGAGTAGTGAACAAATTACAAATTACAAAATAAGAACAAACTGCTGAAATTGGAGTTTAATTTGCTAAAACAAAGCACATCAAATAATAAAGAATAGAAATTTGAATATCTGAAGTATTGGTACAGCAAATGCAGCACATCAAAAGTCAGTTCTGGTGTAAATTGTTGCATGTCACCAAAAAAATGCCTTACTGATGACACTGATGTGGTGGACACTGCATACACAGGATACAAGGTATTGAGTTCAAGTCTTACCCTAAGCAGTGCTCTTGTACACTAGAGCAAGGTACTCAACCCTGATTGCTTTGGATGACCAAAGTGGAGGTTGGTACCAACCTAGACATGGGTTCAGCCACAGACATGCATCCTATCCTGGAGGGTCATGTTTTCTCTTTGTGATAAGGAAAATGCAATAAGATCTATTTTTTAATGGGGGGCTATTTTTGTTTATCAAGACCAAACACCTCAACACAAAAGTTTAATCTCTAAGATGTGAGCTGCCCATTACCATTTTAAAGACAACATTTATTACTAACTGAAAGGTTCTTGCTGGCATTTATCTGAATTAACTTCAGAAAAGAGTTTCTCTTACCTGGTGAAACATGTAAGACTTTCTCTCCACTTTAATTTCATCAAATTGCACCAACCTGAAATAAACCAATACATATTTTATTTCAAATTTTGTAGAAAAAAGACACAATTATTCAAATTTATCAAATAGCAGCAAATATTTTGGTAAATCCAACTGCTCAAAATAACTAGGTCAGAGGGTAGGAAGGCATGTAAATCTATATAATACGAAGGTTGACCAGGATATTCCAGATTGTTCTACATGTCTAATGTTGACAAGGATATTTCCATCTGTTTTGTGTGTCTAACACTGACAGGGATTTAGAGATTGTTCTCCATGTCTAATGCTGACACGGATATTCCAGACTGTTCTGTCTCTAATACCAGATTGCTCTATGTGTCGATTGTTACCGGGGCTATTCTAGACTGTTATATGTGCCTAATGTTGACAGAGATATTCCAGGCTATTCTATGTCAAACCTTGACAGGATATTCCAGACTATTCTATATGTCTAATGTAAAAATGCCAAAATTTTAGGAAACTTCTATCAATCCTAGTGATTGGTTACCCAGGTACCTGATCATATAGAAATTGTACTAAATATGAACCTGAATTGCTCTGTTGTAGGTTCACACATGCCAACCACTAAGAGAGTTATAAGCGTCATTATTACTAATATTAAGTGGCAGAAAAGCATAATCTGAGCATAAAAAAGCAATCTATATAGTACATGCCATAATTACAGAAAAACCTAAATTTATTTCTGCAGTTAAAATGAGTGTCATGAATAGGCTAAATCCATGTGGATTAGTACAAGACTACAGACACAAAACAATTGATAAATTATTTATGCAGAGCACTCACTTTAACTAGTCTAAATATCTACAGTAATTCTTGCGAATAGTCATGAAGTCCACAAATGATGACTGTTGTATTACATCACTGTCGAATTGTTATTAAAATTTTTAAAGTGCTATTGATTTGTCCTTTTTCAGATGCAACATGTTTTTTATGTTTAACAAAATCCCTCTTCTCTAACATTTTTCAGTCACATAACATCCATCAGTCACATTGATAAAGCCCATTTATTACAATATCTGGTGCCTATTATTTTCAATTTAGACTGCTCTGCTATGTATGTGATATCCAAATAGAATGAATCTGTGACACGTGGTTTCACATTCAAGAAACCCATCTGTTTTTTTGGAATTGTTTCATGTTCATACTATGAACAGAAAATAAGAAAATCAGGTGGAGGTCTAATGATGAACAAAGTGGCTCATATCGTTGTTTCCAATTTAATGATCATTCATGCCTGTACTATGGAATAAGAAAAAAAAAGCTGTAAATAGGTGCAGTAAGTCATTTTCCTTTGGCCAATGAGAGGGCAGTATTCCAAACAGCGAGTTGCACTTGTATATTAAGTGGGCATGATCATGGCAATGTCGAGTGGTAGCATGGGAAAATGATCTGGCATTCCTTAAAGGTGTCTGTGTGTGTGATTTAGATTTTTAACATAACTTTAATAATTTTTCAGTCATATCACTACAATGTCTGCAGTGTGACAGCTTATAGTGATGTCTAGCACTGGGGCATCATGCCGCAGACATTTGGCATGATGTTCCACCCAGTCACATTATCCTGACACCAGGCCAACCAGTCCTAACACTAACCTCTTAATGCTGACTCGGCCGGGGTTCGTACCCGCGACCTCCCGCATCTGAGGCGGATGCTCTGATCACTAGGCCACCGGCATGGTCCCTTAAAGGTATTGTTGTTGTTATAGGGTTTAATGCCATTTTTCAGCACAAGATAGGCTATACATGGCAGCCTGTATAAATGGTGGAGGAAGAACCCGGGAAAACCCCGGAAAGAACCACCAACCCACAAGAAGCTACTGGCAAGCTCTCCCATATACCCCCTTAAAGGTATGATAGTAAGCCAAAGTTTGGACATGCATACAAAGTAGAATGCCTGAGTTAATCAGCGGTATTAAATTTATTATGCTATGCAAAACCTAGCTTGAAATATCAGCGCTGATTCTTAAATGGGTCATGTGAGAAAGGAGAGTAGTGTCCTTTCTTGTATTATTACAGAGTACATGTATGACAAGTAAATTGTAAGCAACAATACAAGCCCCTGTGATGATAAATAAATGCGCACAAGACAGGAGTGTTGAACTGTAATCATTATTCTATGTCTCGATCTTAACTTTGAAAATCTTTTTAAAGGGTACCCAGTTGTCCATTATATTATCCAGGTTATTATCAATGGGTACCCATTGGCATCTTTAGTCTAATGTTGACATGGATATTCCAGATTATTCCATGTGCCTAGCGATGACAGGGATATTCCAGACTATTCTATGTGTCAGATGTTGACAGGAATATTCCAGACTGTTCTATGTGTCTAATGTTGACAGGAATATTCCAGACTGTTCTATGTGTCACATCCCAGAGTGTTTTATGTATCTAATGTTGACATGGATATTCCATACAGTTCTAAATTAAACGTTGACTGTTGGTGCTTACTTTTACCAAAAACTGCCATCTCTCCTGTCTGCATAGGTTGGTGTTTTGAGCTTGGCCAATGTGGGAGTGTGAGAAAGCTGCCAGCAGCTTCCTGTGGGTAAGTGGTTCTTCCTGGGGTTTTTCCAGGTTCTTCCTCCACCAGTAATACAGGCTGCCATATATAGCCTATCATGCATTGAATAATGCCATTAAACCCAAAAGTAACAACAACAACAACAAATTAAGTATCCAAAAGAAATGAATCCAAATCCAACTTAGGATTAATATTGTGCCACTGATATACAAGTTCCAATGGTTGAAAATTTGGAAGTCACATACCTCAAGCCTGGAAGTCATATCATTGCACTTACCCAAAAACAGGGTTCAATCTAGGATTCAGCTTAATATGGCCAATGGCCTATCTATGTTTTTAAATGGGCTACTAAGAATCTGATATGGGTCACTATGTTTTCTTCTTGGCTAAGCTAGTGATTACTTGAAGATTATATATAAATATACTCAAAAATTAAGCTTAAAATAAAAATTATTTCTTTAATAAATCAGCTGTTACACACATATATGTAGAGGCATCAATCATCTGAGTGCAAGAAAAATGCTTCTGTGTGCGGTATGCATACTGGAAAATGCAGATACACTGTTTATCTGGGGCACTAGTTCTTTCTATTCCCTCCATCTTTATTTACTGTCAAATTCCTTCAATTCTTTATCAGAGATAATTCAAACATAACAATTAGGGCTGCCTGCTGGCCCTAATTTCTGTTTGCAGCCCCATAATTTTTCATAAATATCCCAATTGAAAATTAGTCAATCCTGCTTTCCAGAACATTTTCCTGATTCAATTCATAAGCGTAACACCTGTTTTTAGATAAAAACCAAAATTTTACCTCTATCCTCACCTGAAGTCATTTTAATCACATACATGCCAACCCCAAGAGAAGTTAAGCATAATTTTTGCAAATACAAGTGGCAAAAAAGTTTAATATGAGCATAAAAAGTGTAATCCATTATTGCTATTACTAACACTGGTACCCTTACTTTATTTAGGCTATGACAACATAGCTAATATATTACATGCCATAAATACGGTGGTTCTTCCCGGGGTTTTCCAGGGTTCTTCCTCCACCATTAATACTGGCCGCCTTGTATAGCCTATCTTGTGCTGAAAAATGGCGTTAAACCCTATAACAACAACAACAATAACAACATGCCATAAATACAGTTCAATATATGACAAATGTAATTTATTTTTACTACAAACCTGGATCTGCAGGTCAAAATACTTGGCACTAATTGGCAAAATCTACGGGAATTAGAACCAGAATACAAACACAAAACATACTGCAAAATTATTTATATTCAACACTCACTTTAACAAGTCAACATGTTTATAACTTTCGCTGAATAATCGTGAAGTACACTGATTCTGTCCTCAGTCTGATTGCTGTATTGCATTGCATCGCTCTCATATTCTTATTTACAAAATTCTGAAGTGCTGCTGAATTGTCTTTTTCTAACTGGACATGTTTTGAAGTTTATAAAGACCCATCTGCTCTAAGAATTTTCATCACAAGTCAACCTGTAAAAGTCCATTTTGCTTAATATCTGGTGCCATTTTCTTTAAAAGTACAGAATGTTCCGGTACCTAAATTCATTATCAATCTAATGAATCTATGAGGCAAAGTTTCAAATTAAAGACACCAGTCTGTTTTCTTGGAATTGAGTCATGTAGTTGCTATAAATAGAAAACTTGGAATAGATCTATGATGGTAAAATTAACTTTTACACTATTCTTACGCATCAGTCTTTCTTTTTAGAATATTCTCAATTTTTTTTATGATGAGTGGAATTAAGGACATGATAATATAAATTACAAACATAACTTTTATTGCTTTATTTTATTTTTTAACATAATGGAAAAGCGTAATCCATATAAAGCGAGTGTAAGACATAATTTTGTGAAAAAAAAGCATACTGATTACGCCAAAAGCATAATGGTTCCTTTCTGAAGGGAAAACAGACAAAAGAGTCATTTTTTTGCTTTAGTTACTAATGCATTATACTGAAACAAAATTGTGTAGGTGTAATTTGATAATGTCTTGAAATCCAACAGGAACAAAGTCAAGTATGACTATTTCACCTGAATCACTCCCTAGCATATACCCTGTATTCTGTAATATATGTGTACTGTCAAAAAGCTTACAAGAGGGCAGACAGTTCCCCAATTTCATAGTGACAGACATTCCTTCCATAATTAGAACAATTTCTATTTTTATTGTTATAGCTGTTTCAATTACTGACATTGGTAATCACAGAGCTTGGTTTGAACGCTTGGCACAACATTCATCTGCCAAAGTATTCTTGGAATTGCATGGCCAAGTGTAAAACGCTAAAAGTCTTTTTTGACTATTTTACTTTTAATGAACCAAATGATTTTTTTATGACATCTTATTTCATACTTGGTGTGTTTGTCTGCCAATGGAACACAGATGGAAATGTTTAGTAATCTAGCTTGCTTACGGCAAAGATTCCTGTCCTTTAAAATACAGACTACTTTAATTAATATGGTGTGAAACAAAATATAATGCGGCCTAAACTTATATTATGTTAGATGAAAAAACAGATAAATTTGTTTCATATTAAGGACTAGCTATAAAAACCTGTTTTTATATACCAAGAACAAAAAAACAGCAACTGATGCCATCTCTATTTAAACAGGCAACTTCTCTATAAAACATGAACAAAAATTAGATAACTAATATGGGTTTAAAACTGTTATAAATGGACATCTGAAAGTAATTTGCCAGAACAATTATGAGTGATCAGGGTTGACAGGTTAAAAACCATAAGCCTACTGGTTGAAAATTCCTCAAAATATTAATCTCCCAGTGAAAAATTCACAATTCAAGGGATGGAGGCCCCAATATTTTATTGTTGGAATCATCCCTGGTTGTCTGCCTTGGGAATAAAAATACAACTATTTTCAATGATTTCAATGTTTAAAAAAAGAAATATAAATGTTATTCACACTGAACCATGTAGCAAATATTCTCTCTATTCCCTTCTCCTTCTCTCACACTCTCTCATCTTATAATGAAAATTAAAAACTGGTCAATTATTCTTCTTACACTTGATTATTTAATTTTCTTGTCCAAATTTTGTAATGAGGTTTACATAGGGTCACAACCCTGGCATATCTGTATGTGCCAGAATTGGGAAATGAATCAGAAACCAAAGAAGTTGCCAACATGTATGCTACCAAATGTTACCTAGGAAAATGAACATACCTATTTCATAGAGACACATGAGCTCGACTTCTCGCTGTCCTACAGCAGCATCCAGGGCTTGGTTATAGCAAGTAAGGGAGCTATCTACCTGTTTCTGTCAATATACAATTTGTAAGCAGAGTGTATTAACAAGAAAAATATGATTACAGAAAATGTACACATATTCCCCATAATTTTGACAAAGAAAAAGTAGGTGAGAGTAAGTTAAAAGATTTTATTATTATTATTTCAGTAAGATATTATTTCAATACAAATGAGGAAGATGAGTCTTCCTTATGATCATTCAACATACCTAGCATCTTGAGGGTAAGGGTAAGGTTCTCAAAGAAAGCTTCACCCAAAGGTCTGGGGGTGGTGGGGGTATTAAGAGACTGCAAGCCACAAGAGATTCCATTTGGGCATCTTAGTGTAAGACACCAATCTTTGCAGCTCAAAATATCTGATCGGATACGATAAATGAAAATTTGTCCCAATAGCCAGGACCTTTGAAAATTTTAGAGTGTTGGAAAGGGCTGTTTCATATCCCTTAATAGTAGAAACTGAACTTTGTTTCTCTTCAAAATGGAAGAGAAAAAAATCAGCCACTGTGCTGAAACAGGGACAGCTAGAACTGACATGTTTTTACTACATCAATTACAAAAAATTCTCCATTTGGCATCATACACCTTAGACATCTATCTTCTCCAGGACTGAATGACACACATGGTAACTTTGAGCAAAAACATTTCTTTGTTGAGAGATTATTTGGCATAAGCCAAGCATGCAATTACAGAACCTATAGGCTGTTGTGTAGAGTTCCTGTGCTGCAAACTGTTGATGTGGAGAATCAGCCCTTCCACTTCTAGATGTGTATTGCAGCCTGCAAACAGATAGGAGTGGAGTTTGGAGGGTGGGGTGTGTGTGGGGACTCCAGAAACCAGTCATGATTAGTCAACCAAAACAGAAAGCTGATAATGGGGTCATTACTCTCAGCATCTCCAAAAAGGACTGAGTGACATGGACTAATCTTGATTGTGAGCAAATTCATCCCCACATAGACAAAATCTTGAGATAGAGTGAGCTCTGATTTCTCTAGGATTGCTAGAAAGCCAAGCTTGGTCACTATGAACAAATAGCAAAACAGATCAAGTCTGAGGAACTCTAGCCAGCCATTGTGGATCAATCAATTATCAAAATATTCAAGGATTGAGATACCTAGAGACCTTACATGGGCTGCAACTATCACCATGACCCTGGTATAAGCTCTAGGTGTGGAGACCAAATGGCAGTGCTCAAAATTGGAAGAAATCCTCATCCAAGCAAAACCGAAAGTACTTCCTGCATAGAAGATAGAGAGAAATGTGAAAGTACACATCCTGCAGATAAGTGGATGGTCTTAATGATTTCATTTCTTGGCCAGTTTCAAAGAGCCAGAAGCAGAAGAAAGGACTGGTGTTGTCTCAAACCCCCAATAGCCACGGAGGTCATGCTCTAGTACAACCTTAGAAGTATCCAGCACAATATTCCTGTGGAGGTGGTGGAGCTCCATTGACAAGGCCATGGACAAGGATAAACATGCCTAGAAGTTATTGCAACTGCTTCGAACAAATGATAAACAGCAATTGGTGACAGAGACACCTCTTTCGGCAGGATGAATGAGGCTTCTGAGAAGAGGTTGGCATGTGAGGCTACTGTGACTTGTGATCTAGCCATTTGGTCTTAGGATTTCCAAGCTTTCTCTGGAAGGGAAGTTCAGGATCCCATAGAAATGCCCACTTTAAATGGGCATTTCAGTGGGCCAGGAAGCAGTATGAGCCTTATAGCTAGAAGACACTACCAATGATTTATAATGAACAATAATATGAATCATGGAAGGTCCATAAACTGCAAATTAAGCAACGATAGGGAAAATGTATCAATAGATCTACTCTATCTTGAAATATGTAGAACCAAATTAGAACAGTAATGCTCAGTGAAGTGTAAAAAAATAATAATAAAATGCAACAATGTGTACAAAGCAAATGCTAAGAACTTAAATAAACAGTGAAAAAACTTGATCTGGGGTATAATGCAAATGTTTATAAGACAAAGTGTACCAGTGATAATATTTTTGCTAGTTAACCCAAAAATCAAAGGCAAATCTTCATTGATATAAACAAGGTATACCGGAAAAAGAATGAAGGGCAGAGCATGCCCTTCATTCGTTTTTTATATAGGTGTCAGAGGGATGATTATGTGTTCTGGAATCTTCAGGTTCACCGTAATGGGAGGACAAAATTTTCAAACAGCTGCGGTATTTCCCACCTGGAAAAGTATCAGTTATGGTTTTAATGATATTAAACTGTAGAACCTAACATTATGGACCAATCAGACATCATCATAAGTCTTATAGTGAAAACCCAATATTGATATGACATCATAAGTCTTATAGTGAAAACCCAATGTTGACATGACATAGACATCATAAGTCTTATAGTGAAAACCCAATGTTGATATGACATCATAAGTCTTATAGTGAAAACCCAATGTTGATATGACATAGACATCATAAGTCTTATAGTGAAAACCCAATGTTGATATGACATAGACATCATAAGTCTTATAGTGAAAACCCAATGTTGATATGACATCATAAGTCTTATAGTGAAAACCCAATGTTGATATGACATCATAAGTCTTATAGTGAAAACCCAATGTTGATATGACATCATAAGTCTTATAGTGAAAACCAAATGTTGATATGACATCGTAAGTCTTATAGTGAAAACCCAATGTTGATATGACATCATAAGTCTTATAGTGAAAACCCAATGTTGATATGACATCATAAGTCTTATAGTGAAAACCCAATGTTGATATGACATCGTAAGTCTTATAGTGAAAACCCAATGTTGATATGACATCGTAAGTCTCATAGTGAAAACCCAATATTGATATGACATCATAAGTCTTATAGTGAAAACCCAATGTTGACATGACATAGACATCGTAAGTCTTATAGTGAAAACCCAATGTTGATATGACATCGTAAGACTTATAGTGAAAACCCAATGTTGATATGACATAGACATCATAAGTCTTATAGTGAAAACCCAATGTTGATATGACATCATAAGTCTTATAGTGAAAACCCAATGTTGATATGACATCGTAAGTCTTATAGTGAAAACCCAATATTGATATGACATCATAAGTCTTATAGTGAAAACCCAATGTTGACATGACATAGACATCGTAAGTCTTATAGTGAAAACCCAATGTTGATATGATATCGTAAGTCTTATAGTGAAAACCCAATGTTGATATGACGTCGTAAGTCTTATAGTGAAAACCAAATGTTGATATGACATCATAAGTCTTATTGTGAAAACCCAATGTTGATATGACATCGTAAGTCTTATAGTGAAAACCCAATGTTGATATGACATAGACATCATAAGTCTTATAGTGAAAACCCATTGTTGATATGACATCATAAGTCTTATAGTGAAAACCCAATGTTGATATGACGTCATAAGTCTTGTAGTGAAAACCCAATGTTGATATGACAACCCATCCTGGAACAGTAGCAATAAGAAGACTTTCAAGATGACTGTGGTGATGGCCTTATTTGATGCCTGAACATCACCATTTTCATTTATGATTAACTAGACCTTGGGATGAATGTGCGTAAATTTTCATGGCAATCCTCCAAGCAGTTTAAAAGGAGCAGCGACAACAAAATTGTGCTAACCAATGGAAAAATGGAGATTAGACAATTGACAAAACAGGCAACTCTTCTGGCTATGACTGGTAGAGCTGAAAAAAAAGTTGTTGACAGGGGATATTACTATCACCTGAACCATACAAAATGCTTTCCAATGAAATACACATATACGTACAATGAAGTTTAACCAGTCCATGTACATTTTGTCTATCTATACTTTAATATAATTTAATAAAATGGATGATTTGAGAAACAACAATATCAAAAGAAGCATTCATTTTTCTATTTTCTTGTCAAATATACCCAAGAAGACGTGCAGAAAGCTATGGGTAAACTAATTCATGTAGAAGAAACTGTGAACTTTTCAGTAGTTCTGAATCAAGGTAAAATGTCACTCTGACATTAATAATAGGATATCAATAGTACTGTTGCAAATAAATGGTCAACAGACTTTCAGACCTGCATCTGTCCAAAGAATAACAGACTGCACTGACATAGGTAATCACACTCTAAAGTCAGGATTTGCTGACACAAAAGCGACTTTGTCCAAAAATCCTGATCCCAACGGTGGGTTTTCCATATCCAATATTAAAATATAGCACAGATTATTTTTCTCTTTTTTCTCAATACTGACTGGGGGAAAAAAGATGGCAGAATACCAGTAACCTTAAACATAAAAGTATTTTCAAATAGATAAAAGACTTTACTTCCTCAGAAATGAGCATAAGAAGTTCAGCCTGCAACAAGGATTATTCCTTACAAAAAAAGTTGTCATTTCAATGCCAAAACTGCCAGAATCATGACAGCTTTTCAAGATGTCATGAGCAAATGAAGTCTTCTACAGAGCTACTTAGTGCACTCATGTGGAATAGTTGTATACCACATGGTTTTCTCACATTAGCAAGTTGTCTCACACATATGAAAGAAAAAGGGGGTTTCAATGCAATGATAATAACCCCCTCCAAAATATCTTTTCTTCCAATCAAATATTTTCAAAAACATTTTCAAATATCTTTGACTTGGACATGGGATCAAAAACAAATCTTGTTTGAATCTAATCAAACTCTTACGAAAATCCTTTCATGAAAAGAACAAGTGAGATTTATTTTTAGAACATTTTATCAAATAGTTAATACATGAGCCTCAAGGCTGTTTCACTTAAACATATATGGTACCCAGGAAAGGCACTATTTCATATGTCGGGGTATTCTCATTACTTACAGAATTCATTTGAAAATAACACAAAATTCTAAATAACATTTTTTGAGTGATTACAATACTTAAATCTGCTTCCCTGGATCCTAAGTATATTTTACTGGAACAGCCCAAACTCAATATCCTGCAGGAGTAAAAACACAGTTACCCTTAATCGGTGTATCCTTCCCTTGAAGAACAGAAAAAGAGAAGAGTTTGGAAAGATTTCTGTATTTTCTGCTATTATCGCCTCTGCTTCTACACAACCTGAAAAATAAAATGAACAAGTTTTGTTCAAAGAGAGCTTACATTTAACTTAAATCTGTAATAATAGTACAATGTGACACTAAAAATTGAACATTTTGTTACTATAGTAAAATTATTCTCTCACTTGAAAAGAATTCTGAATAAAACATTAAGAAAAAAAAAATCCAATTTTCATTGAATTTCATGAAAATTTTTGCTTTCAGGCAAGTTAAACATTTTTTTTTGATTTTCCCAGCACTACTAGAATGAACTGAAGCAGGCAACCTGTGGTACAGCAAGAACCAATTCCAAGAACCTGCCAACAGAGCTGTACTCCCTACTTACTCTGGAGTACGTTTAGAAATGTGGAATGCTGGAGTAAGCACCTGACTCTCCTCTAATCATTTAGACTATCAATATTAGTTTAAATATACAAAACACTGGGCAAAATATAGAAGAGTCCTTCACTGGGGCAAATGCTCAATTAGTCAAAAAGAATTTTGAGGAATTCCAGACCATTTCTTCCTTTTAAATGCAGAATGTTGAAATTATCTGATATTCTTGAAGGGCAAAATTTTCAAATTAGCCACTGTTAATTGCCGCATGAGATGAAAGATCAGCACCATTTTCATTTCAGACAAACTTACCACCATTAGAAAAGTTTTGGTGAAAACTGCATGTTTATATGACCATCCATTCATAAGAATTAATGACAAAATTTTCAATATGTTCACTGCAGCAGCCATATTTGAGGTCAAATTGTGAAGATTTTCATTCCGGACCAACTAGGCATCATAACTAGTCTTCTGGTGAAAACCCCATTTAAAACAAGTAGCAATAACAAGATTTTCAAGATGGCTGCCATGGTGACCCACAACCATTCTCATTCAGTACCACCCAGACATCATAGAAGTCTTCTGGTGAAAACCTGATGTTGATATAACTTCCCATCTTGGAAGAAATTTTAAGATTGCCATACTGGATATTAGTTTGCCATAATTTTTATTTAAGACCAACTAGATATCATATGAAATTTTTCCTGGTGAAAACCCTATTCTGATATGGCTTTTTGTTCTGAAGGAGTAGCAATAGCACAACTTCAACATGGCTACTGTGAAGTCCACACTGGATGTCAGATTGGCACCGTTTTCATTTAGGACCAAACAAATGTCATTGGAAGTCCTTTAGTGAAAACCCCATAAACCCCATGCTAATACAAACCATCATTCAGGAAGGAGTGAGTGTGTGTGTGTGTGTGATTTGGATTTTTAACGTAGCTTTTAACAATTTTTCAGTCATATCGCTACGATGTCTGCAGTCGGGCAGTTTATAGTCTAGCACTGGGGCATCATGCTGCAGACATGTAGTATGATGTCCTACCCAGTCACATTATCCTGACACCAGGCTGACCACTCCTAGCACTAACCTCTTAATGCTGAGCGCCAAGCGAGGCAGCTGTTAGTATCATTTTTGAAGTCTTTGGTAGGACTCGGCCAGGGTTTGGACCAAGGTGGATGCTCCAACCAGTAGGCCACTGGAGCAGTTTTCATTCAGGAGGAGTAATGATAACAAAGTTTTAAACTGTCTGCTGCTTTGGCCCTACTGGTTGTCCAGCCAGCACATTTTCGTTTAGGACAGACCAGACATCATAAGTCTTCTGGTTACAACCCAATAAAGCATTTTGTTCTGGAGGAGAGGAATAACAAAATTTTCACAATGGCTGCAATGACCACCATATCAAACATGAGCATGGCACCATTTTCACTCATGACCAACTTCATGTAGACAGCATAAAATGTCATTAAGTAAAAACCTCATGTTGATACCACCATCCATTCAGGTGAAGTAGCATTAATATATTCATGGCAGTGGCCATACTGGATTTTCAGGTGGCACATTTCCAGCTAGGACCAACATCTCGTTATAATAAGTCCATGCTGATATGACTTTCTTAAGCAATAACAAGATTTTCAAGATGGCTACTAAGGTTGCCATACTGGACATGAAATCACAGCATGATTTTCAATTAGGAACTACTAGGCATCATCAAAAGTCTCTTAGTGAAAATTTCATGCTGACGTGACCATCCACTGAGAAAGAGTAGCAATTACAAGATTTTCAAGATGACCAATGTGGCAGCAATCATAATGGATGTCCAAGTTGAATCATTTTCATTTAGAATCAACCAGAAGTCTTCTGGAGAAATCTTCATGTCAATATGCCTTTCTGTTCAGCAATAAGAATTATTTCAAGATGATTGACATGGCAGTCACACTTGACAATGAAGCACAACCATTTTCATTTCAGACCAACTAAAGATCATATGAAGCCTTCTGGTGAAAACCTCATATTGATACGACTTTCCATTCATGAAGAGTAGCAATAACAAGTTCAAGATGGCTGATGTGGTGGATATACTGGTTGTATGAGCAGCACAACTTTCATTTGGGACCAACTAGACCTTGGGAAAAATTTGTGTTAAAAATGTTAAATACCAATTCTCCATGTGTTGATGAGGAGTAGCAATAACAGACCAGTGCTAAAGAATTGACTTCAGAAGATAGACAACAAATCATCTCACTAGCTTTCCTAGTCTATGGCCATTAGAGCTAAAATGAGTAAAAACTTCTGAAAAGAGAATAATGAAACCAAACTTGATATGAAGCTTCATACCAAAGCTGGTTTTAGTGCATGAAGTCTTTGAAATGAACAGAACCAAAGTCTTAAATGATTGAAGGGGAAAGTGTCCAACTCCATTACCTTTTGTTGGAAAACTGTGAAAATCTAACTCTTAATGTGAACCCTGGAACCAAACTATTTCAGTCCTTGAATTGAAACAAACCAAAATTCTCATGCAATGGAAAGGCAAAGTTCTATGACATACAAGGGTCATAACTCTTAATTTTGCTAGAAAAATGTGAAGTAAAATTTGACTTAGTCTTAAGGCTACAATGCTTGCACATGTAAAATGGTATAGTATATTTCACTGCCTGTAAACTAAAGTTGCAAAGTATTACCAAGATATTGGTTTACCAAGGTACTTTTTCTGGTGGTACATACCACAGTACTTTTTCATTGTGTCAGTAGTTTCCATTAGACAGGAATGTAAAAAAATTCCAGTAATCTGATTAGGAAATTAAAGTTATTAAAAGCACGTTCTCATTTTTCATAACAAAATAATTCCAAAAATTATTCATGTTTTTACAAAATAGTTGTATTTGTCACAAATTAATTTTGAATATTACACATATAATTTATGTACCTTTATTGTCATGTATACTAAAACAGGACGTTATGAAAGATATTTTAGAAATATTTCTGTTTAAAATAAAAGAAACAAAAATGTCATTTTTTATAGTTATTTACTAGCATATATCAGTATGTCAAGTACATATATTCCTTTATAAGATTGATAATCATCATAAGATTTTTGGGAGAACAGATATGTCAAAAGAATGCAAATTAAAATCACAAATATGCAAGCAACCGGCATATATAAAGCAGGTTTTAATTGTCCTTATGTCTAATAAAGTTAATTAGGCCACATGATTACCTACATACAGCTCTCCACCATTATAACACGGTAGTTGGGGTCCACAACCACTGACCACATTATGCATTTAACAGTGGTATAGCGAAAATGATAAAAAATGTTTGAGTGCACTTGTGTGTTGAGTGGGGTAAACAAAATGCCAGTGAAATGTATAGTAATACTAATAGTTTATTAAAAACAATGACATAATCACTTCATTTTAATTAATATTTTTGACACTTATAATTTCTGTATATAGCTGCATCACGTTTGAAGCGATTAAAAATGCTGTAATCATTTGCACAAAAAAAGATTAAATCTGTGTTTTCTTGAGGCCATAATCCAAGTTTCCTCTGACCCTTCCTATGCCATTTTTTGATATTTGGACATTTATGTTGGGTTGTAGGGTCATTACAATCAATTAAATATCTCATTTTCAGTTCAAAATATCAGTTGCAAATAATGATTAGCGACTGAGTGACATCACATTATGTACAGCATACTTTTAGCAATTCCAGAACATGGAATAATAGAAAAAAATGACAAACTTACATACATGCATGTGATACATGTAAATTCAATGACGTCTGAAACAAACACATTTGTTCACAAAAACTTCTAATCCAAATGAAATAAACTCTATCTACTCACATGATGTGCATTTCCTACTGGAAACATTTTGTGATTTTAGGTTACTGGAGAGCAGATCCTTCTTTTTTTTCCAGCAAAGTCTATGTTATTTCTCAGATGCATAATTTTCAAGGGCTCATTATTATGGCTTACGAGCTACATCAGTCCTTACTTGAATGTAAATATGGCATGGGATGTTTCTGACAGGTCCTCCTGGTCACTCCTATTTCCTGTTGATCAGGATCTAAATTTTCTCATTTAGTGCCTAGGAAGGACTGGACGACCTAAGTATCAGTCTTTTATTCATCAGTGGAGCAGTCCTTGTCAATTCTGATCCAGTACTGAACAAAGTCAAGCAAGTTAAAATGTCCCTGTACTCCTTTAGCACAGCCCAGTGCTCAAATAAATTTTTTTCAGACACAGGCCCTGATTCAAACTCCACAAGCCTGGACTTGAATTTCCACATACCAAAAATTTCCCCTTTTTTAATATTGTCACACAACATTGCAACAGCTACAATTCAAATATAAATTCAATGGAGGTCAAAGGGTTTTGAAGGTAATGCAAGTGTCATCAGTGTTCATTGCTATGCTGGTGTGCTTCACAAAGTAGAACTCCATCAACCAAGAGTTCTAAATTTATTTTTGTTGGGCTTTGCTGATAGCTAATTGCTTCCAAAATCAGCTGAAAAATATGAATTACACTTGAGCACTATTCTGACAATTGAAATGCTCATGCTTTTGCATTCTATATATGCAGTAAAATCCGACTTCAAAGAAACCAATTTTTCCTAGTAAAATATGTTTCTTCGAAAATATTTATCCAATCATAATACCTTAGAAGAACTAATACCTTGCAAAATCCAGCCCTCCCAGATACTACTTTTAGCTAAATGGGGCTAAAAGTTGTCTGCCGACCTATTTAGCATTCAGGCAGAGTGATCTCTCCTTATATATAACACTTGGCAGCACAAGGTAAGAATGGTCACCAGTTATTATGTACTTTTGAGAGAGTGATGTATGTATGGTGAAGTTGTTTGCATTTAAAACATGCACAGTGGAGAGAATGTTGGCATACCTCTATGCTACTTTGATGTAATGTGGCTGACATTTCTTCGGATATTGTACTTTTGGAAATTGTAAATGATCTTAGCACACTGCTAACTAAAATGACTGCTATCTTGTGCTCCAAAAATCAGCCTGAATTTGTCTAAAGTACACTATCCTTTGCAGCTATTAAAATAGGGAAAATGAATTCTGCCAAACTAGATAGACAATACCAGCTTCTGAAAGTGCAATGAATGAATTACCAAATATATAAAATGTAAAAGAAGTTATCAGCTCTTTTTTTACAATTTACCTCTGAAGTTCAGGATGTGAAAATGACGAAAGTTGAGCTAGCACATTTTTTTAAAGGTGCACATCTGGAGTAAGGCCAAGATGTATACTCTATAACCCATATTACACCCATCAATCATACATCAAAATAAAGGGAATTAAAAGTTCTTTGAACAATACCTAAGATATACAAGGTCTTTTTTAAATAGCCAGTATAACCAGTGAGGAAACCCGGGCAAATTCTTTTTTCTTGAAAATTCTAACCCTATGCAAAATACAAAACTGTAGAGCACCACCAATATCCTAGTTATTACTGGAGTGGAGGGCACATTCCCTATAGATGTATCTGTGGGGAGGCTGGGAGGGTGCATGTATTAAGTACTTTTGAAGAAACATATTTTACTAGGAAAAATTGGCTTCTTCGAAGAATAGGTTACCCAATCAAAATACCTTAGGAGAATAGGTAAGAGGTGGAGGGAGCTACTTCCCATTAACCCGGAGACACCATCTCCAGTCACCAAAGGTACTGAGACAGCTTCTAGGCAACCCGACTGGAGGCGACTCCATCTGTTGGTGCGTGGCTTCACAATGGACACAATCCCCCCCCCTACAAATCCATTGGAAGTTGTGAAGCCGCATCTTAGGAAGCCATCGATCAAGCTGGAATGGAGACCTGCTGACCTGCGGATATAGGTCCTACCAGATCAAACTGACCTCTGGGATGACAGATCTTGGATATAAAAGCTAGAGAATGTGGACTCCTATCTCCAATCCCAAAGCCTGATTGATGTTGGTTACCAAACAGCTCCGGTCTGATACTAGGTTGGTGGCAACTGCTCAAAACCTCTTGAGCTGAAGTGCGTAAAAGTTCACTGAGCCGGGGATATCTCCCTAAATGCTGAGTGAATAACCCCTTTACTCCAGGACCTGGTATTCTGTTCTGATTGATACTCTTGTCCTTTTATGAGAAGCAGAAAGAGGCATGACCTCCCTTGACACAATGGCTGTATTAACAATCACTTGATAGCCCAGACTGGGTCTTGTAGGTGGTCTTTAGTTGATGTGTCCAGACGAGACAAATGTTTAGCTACCCATGGAAGGGAGACAGTTCTTGGCAATGAAAGAGGATGCCATCATGAATAAGACTGACCCATCTTGTCGGAACTTGCATGTAAATCAGGTCTGCTGATAAAGCATGTATTTTGAGGATCCTGCCTGCAGTTGCTAATGCCATAAGGAACCAGGTCTTATATGAAATGGAGCGCCAGAGATGCCACTGAAAATGGTTTAGAAGGTGTCTTATCCAGCCAGGTTAATACCCTAAATAGGCTTTGGGCCTAGGGTTAACATTTCTGGCTGTGCATAAACAAAGATGGTAAAAAGGTAGGAAAAGTCCTGTGTTTGTCCAATGACCTCTCTCCGATGATGACAAAAGGTGTTGGTGATCATGGAGCATTAACCCTGGGCTGTACTCAGCATTAACTTACTCTCTTCGATGAGCCAGTGGAGGAAGTTATCTGCAGTATTGATACCTGGAGAGGTAAGATGTTTTTGTTTGCATACCATTAAGTGAAACTGTGCCATTTACTTTATATGCTTTCTGATTGGAGGGACATTGTGCCTGAGTGATTCTCTCCATGACTGGTTGCGAAAATGTTTAATTCTGAAGGCCAGTTTGAGATGATCCAGACATGCGGGTTCGGGGCCCCAGACAAGGATGAAACAACTGCCATCGTGGTTATATGAGTAGATGAAGGAAAACCCGAATTCTGTGAGGTTTCTGATGCAAAATTGATGAGGTAGTTAATCCACAACTCCTTCAATGGAGTGGTGCGATGAGGATGAGGCTACAGGCTACAGGCTGAGTCCCTTGCTTTCTGTATCACTTGGAATCAGAGGTGTTGGGGGATTGGTGTACGAGTTCAGGTTGGTCCAATCCAACAACAGGGCATCCACTACCCAAGCTGTTGGTTCCGGGATGGGAGAGACAAAAGATGGGTTTTTTTTCATTTCCAATTGTTGCAAATAGGTCCACCAACAGTCGTTCCCATCAGGTACAGATATGAACCGAGGGATGCAGCGTTGTTTCCCTTTATGCACATTTGTGTGTCAGGGACGCACGCTGGAGAAATTAACGCACATGTTTTGTTGCCATGCCTTTTTCTAACGCAAAGGATTTGTAAAATGCAATCAGGATTTATTTAATATCCAATGCTTTGGATGAGGGATAGCACTGTGCATACTCTGAGCATAGGCACAGTCTGGTTCCCTGTTTTGTATGCTCCCTGCATTGCACTCTGCTATATGGAGCATACAAAACAGAGAACCAGGCGAGCATAGGCAATGTTATGACAGAGTAGCTTCCCCTAATCTCGTAAGCTCTCATGCAATTTTCATTGAGCTCAGCAAGATGTCATCCAGATGTTTAACCTCAATGCTTGTTGCACTAGAAAGTGATCTCCAGATTAAAATGGTGTGCACTAAGAATCATTAGCCATGAAAGTGAAAGAAGCAGAACACTAAAGTGTAACTGTGGATCTAACTTTAATGAAAAATGGAGAAAATAATTCCCTTGACTGGAATACAGCACGTCCATTGGTGTTACCAGTGTGACTTCTGATCGTGTGATTGTGAAAACTGCAAAAGTGAATAATCCTTTTGTGACAGGATTTAAGAATTTTAAAAAAATTGGCCCTTGTTCACCACAAGATATCTGTAGAACACATTATCACCCAAGACATTCTTTCACAACTAAGAAATCAGTAAACTTGCAGAGACAAATCCATTATTTGGATTACAAAGTCAGGTGGTCATTGCAGATTTTGTTGGTTTTTAAATTTGCTGCAATGAAAGAAAGATCTAAAAGTTCAAGTGAAACTTATTAAAGAGAAGATGAATCATTAGACTCTTTGATTTTTGGATAAGTGTGCTTTAGGATGAAGTACAATGAAACTGATGATAGTACACATTTTATGACAGCCAGTAAATTAACTGTCATTTGGTTAAAAAGATTTATTTGGCTTTTTGTATTGGCTTATATGTAATGTGTTGGTCTATAATGTTGCTCCAAAAAGATTATAAGGAGACTGTTAAAAGTACAACTTTAAACTAAAAGGAAAATGAACTAATAAAATTAACCTTTGAATGGACAATGCATTTGTGTTAATTGTGCGTGTTGGTTTATTTTTAGAGAGAGAGAGAATGTTGTGTAAGTTGCAATATCCTATTTCAAGTTGAAAAAGTATGGGTCAGACAAAAATTTGTCAGTACATTTTTTATTTGACCCCAGTTCTGACAACAAGGTTTTTTTTTTTAACCCTCAATTTTACACCCCTGGGGGATACACTGTATGGACCAATGACACCTATGGCTTTTTAGAGACATAGGTAATTTCTGGTGTTCAATAGGAGTACTATACCTCACCCTGCCTGAATACAACGGTGTCTAATTCGAGTTAAATCATGACTGTAAAAACACATTCTGGTAATGTCCAAATCAAGTACAGTATTCTGATGCAAAAGTTTCAGCAGACAGATGTTGAAAAGTATTTGCAATTTTTTCTTCAAATTATAATTTTTATTTTTATAATTCTGATTTTGCGGTCCATAGCGAAACACGTTGTAACGGGGGGGGGTGCTGTATAATGAATAAATAATTAAAATTGTGTTTGTTATGGAGACTGCCATGAGCCATTTCTATAATACTGGAATTTGTTCTTGCTGCCCAATTACCTCATCAAATCCAAATTACTGTGATTGCTAATCCACAACACTAGTGTCAAGAGAGTAGTACTTACAGAATGCACCCTTAACTGGGGAGGGTGGGCCAAATAACTCAGGTAACATGCAGAAGCAGTTGTGCATACAATGGAATTTGGGCCAAGTTGTGCCTTAGAAAACACAGAAAATTCAATACTAGCTAAAATAATGCTTCAAAATGACCTACATCTAGCTTTCTATTAGCAAGAAAAAGTACTTTCTGATGAACTTGCTACACTTACCACCATCATATTCATTGGCACCATCCAGTGCAAAGAATGGACGGAGTACAGTATGATACCAGAGCAATCCAAGTACAGCTAATGGAGCTTTCATATCCTTGGAATGACTTGTGTATAAAAGAGCTTTCAGTCCAACTTCCCTATCACCCTCAAATCCTAAAAACTCTATGATTTTCAGAATTTTGGGTGGCACCAAAGATATACATAGCTGGAAGGTTCCATAACCAAAATTCACAGCACCTTGTAACATGTCTAAAACCTCACTAGGGATTTCATTGTCGTTGCCATCGATTGGACCATCAGATTGTGAACTAGCAGTAAGAGAACTGTGAGATGAACTTTCTTTGAGCTTTCCTTGTCTTTCCCGCAAACCTGTCATTTCTTTGTACAATTTTTCATAGATTTTGTAAGCTTTGCGTAAAAGCCAGCCTCCTTTAACATAGCTTGGTATATCTTGATTTGTGAAGACCAGGATGGCTTGATACAACAGTGAATCAGCAGTAATCACTTGTCGTTGAATTTTGTCTTCAACACTGACTTGTTGTTCCTGAAAAAGTTTTTAAATGATTCAAAACGCTAAACATGCTGACATTTGAAATAACATGAAAGTGCTCTAATTACAAATACATGGAGCAGTAACGTGTATGGTGTGGCAGCATAGATAGGGGCATAGTTAAGACAGGGGCATTCTCAATGAATTACAACTGAATGGACATGCAATCATTTTTTTTATTTTCTACTTTGTATGTCAGCTCGAAATTTCTGTGTCTCCCATGGTTGTTGCAAACCATGAATGTTAATGCCCAGTGAACGATGATCTGTCTTTTGAAATAAAATGCATGAAATTAAATAATAATGAATGGTAAGGCCACTGAATGATGATCTGTCTTTTGAAATAAAATGAATGAATTTAAATAATAATGAATGGTAAGGCCACTGAACGATGATCTGTCTTTTGAAATAAAATGAATGAATTTAAATAATAATGAATGGTAAGGCCACTGAACGATGATCTGTCTTTTGAAATAAAATGAATGAATTTAAATAATAATGAATGGTAAGGCCACTGAACGATGATCTGTCTTTTGAAATAAAATGAATGAATTTAAATAATAATGAATGGTAAGGCCACTGAACAATGATCTGTCTTTTGAAATAAAATGAATGAATTTAAATAATAATGAATGGTAAGGCCACTGAACGATGATCTGTCTTTTGAAATAAAATGCATGAATTAAATAATAATGAATGGTAAGGCCACTGAACGATGATCTGTCTTTTGAAATAAAATGAATGAATTTAAATAATAATGAATGGTAAGGCCACTGAACGATGATCTGTCTTTTGAAATAAAATGAATGAATTTAAATAATAATGAATGGTAAGGCCACTGAACGATGATCTGTCTTTTGAAATAAAATGAATGAATTTAAATAATAATGAATGGTAATGGTCACTGAACAATCACCTGTCTCTTAAAATAAAAGGCACAAATTTAAATAATAACGGATGGTAAAGCCTACTGAATGATAATCTCTCTGTTGAAATAAAATACATGAATTTAAATAATAATGAAAAAAAAGCATCTTTTGCAAACCAGGAAAATTGATACCGTTGAAAATGAATGAATTTATATCATTTTGAGTGATAATTAAAATGAAATGTACTCCAAAGAATGACCCAATATTCACAACTGTTACACATTTGTTACAAATGAATGTCAGGCAGTTAGAAAGTCTACACTGGCAATAGGAGGTTGAGAGCAGAAGGCAGGGTGTGTGGTTAATTACCTATAATTAAATGACTGCCCAGGGTCTATTCTACTCAGTTCCTCAGACCATGTACTTTTTTAACAATGTGGTAGTGAGTCAGCACCTATCAGACCATTAATATATGTGAAGCCTTTAAAGACCAAAGGAATAGGGAATGAGCATGATTTTAAACGACACTATTAAATATTTAAAAATTAGTTACACATCATTGCTGCCATGTACTTAGAGTAAAGGAAACTGTGAGCACCACTGTTGAGACCAACAACCCAACCACCATAGACAAAGAACAGATGCTAAATGTCTAATTTCCACTTCTTGGCAGCAATGTTGTTGTTGTGTCTGATAACACCATATTGGCTTTCACTACTGAACTGACAGGTGACAAACTGGGCCTCATCACATCCAAAAGACAAATGTCAGGCTTGAAGATAAAGAGATGTACAGTAGTTATGATGCACACATGGATCTCTGGCCGACAGAAAAAGAGACTAAAGGTGTGGTCTACCAGGGCATGTGAAATGAGAATACTGCTAAAATAGGTTTTGGCACTGACAGTGCTAATGTCATCATTGAGACCAATGTGTTTATCACTGCCACATTTGTGAATTGCCTCTTGTTTGCTGCTCATTTTTAGTTGTTAAATGATCACATGCGATACTACCAATTGTGCCATTCAGACTGGCTTACACTTAAGTTGCCATTTAACAGCTATGGCAGGATGATTAGTAACACCATTAAAGCTGCAGTTAACATAAAGATGAACTACACAAGCATTGGTATTTCTCTGGAGTCTGACACTGTGAACCATGCAGATCGTACATACAAGATTCAGCAGCGGTACATGGGAAACATGGCTATCTTGTATGCCAACAGAGTACATGACAAGAGTGACAATGCATGGGAAATTGACCTTAAGTTGCCAGCAAAAAGTAGGGAGGCAGAACTAATATTTTTCTGACACCCTATGAAAAACCCCAATTTCCTGTGTGAAATTGAGCAGTTTTACAACCCCTTTTATCAACAGGGTGTTGGTGATGACTGACAGCATCGTAAATCAGATTTATGTCCAGGCACAATATCAGTCAGTCAGATCGTTAAAAAATTTGAATGAAGAACAATTTCTCAATGACCTATATAAAGTTCCATGGAATATGATCCAAAATTTGGATGACACAGATGAAGCTCTGAGGGTGTGGACTGACTTATTGATGGATGTAGTCTCTAAGCATGCACCACTGAAAGTACATCGAGTAAAGAATAAAATCCAACCCAATTGGCTTACTACTGAAATCTAGATGCTATGAAAACAGAAGACCAATTCAAGGCTATGGGAAACCATGCACAATATAAAGTATGGAGAAATAAAATAACAAGTATGATTAAAAAAGCTAAAAAACTTATTATCAATCATTGCTTGAAAACAAAAAGAGCAACACAAACTCCATTTGGAAAGTCTTCAATGAACTCACTGGAGGAACACACAAAGATCAGAAAAATAAAATTCACTCACTTCTGGTAAATGACACCATAATCACTGATGACACCAACATTGCAAATGTTTTCAATCATTTTTTTCACCAACAATACCACAAAGTTAAAAGAACCAGTGACAGAAAACAACTTTAATGAACTGAAAAAGTTCTGCAGCAGCAAAATCTCTAAGGAGGTATGTTTCTCTATCCCACCAGTATAAAAAAACTCTCTGTGACCTTTATACCAAGAAAGCTACAGGACCGGATCAGATTGGTCCACGACTCATTAAATCTTCTGCCTCTGCTATTTTAGATAGCATAACATTCATAATCAATTTAAGTATTGCAACCTCATCTGTCCCCAAAATATGGAAAACTGCAAAAGTAACTCCTATTCACAAATCTGGTTCTAAGGATGATGCTGATAACTACTGGCCAATCTCAATACTACCAAACTTGTCAAAATTGATTGAAGAACATGTCCATGACTCATTCATGTCATATTTAACCAAACACGTGCTGTTACACCCAAATCAATCAGACTTTAGACAGAAACATTCACGTGAGACTGCTTTGATCCCCCTAACTGATAAAATGGCTTCAAGCATCTGGTCAAGGTGGAATAATAGGATCTGTATTTGTAGATTTCAGGAAAGCTTTTGACATGGTCGATCATGAAATCTTTTTGAAGAAACTGAAAATCTGCCAATGTGATGAAAGCACAGTTTGATGGTTTACTTCATACTTAAGTGAGAGAACACAACATGTTTATATAAATAATGTTCTGTCTGAACCTGGAACAATTAGATATGAAGTACCACAATGCTTAATTCTAGGTCCATTGCTATATATTTTATTTTATTAATGACCTACCACTTTTACTAAGGGGCTCAATATCATCTACAGACCTCTATGCAGATGACAAAACATTGTCTGACATCCAAAACACAAAGCATGAACTTGAAATTTCTTTACAGAATGCCCTAAACAAACTGGACAACTGGTGCACATGCAATGGCATGGTGGTAAACACTGGTAAAACTAAAATATTACTTATCTCAACACAGTAATAAAAGACAAATTTTGATAGTGATGAATTGTGTCTGACATGGAAGGATAAAAATTTGCAAATGGTCTGTCTTGATAGACTACTTGGTTGTTTTGGTAGATAACAACCTATCATGCACTGAACATACAAACATATCAGTAAAAGAGTCAATTCAAGTTTATGGCTTCTCAGTAGGATAAGACATTTTCTCCCTGAAAGGCAAAGAAAACTATTTTATAACAGTTACATACAACCCTATTTAGATTACTATAATACAGTATGGGGTAATTAAAATGATAAAAACATAGCAAAGCTGGCACATCTTCAAAAAAGAGCATTTGGGCTAATATCAATCCAAAAAGAAAGCAAGGAAAATTTAGCTTAAGTTAAAAATATTACCTATTAAAGACCAAATCCGTTTGAGAAAAGCCAAATCAATGTACAGGATATCCAATAATAGTGCTCCTAAATATTTACAATCACTATTCCAGTATAGGCTACCTGGCAATACTCCCCACCTGCGATCCATGTCTACGAAACAGTATAAAATTCCCAAACCAAATATGAAATTATTTTTAAAAAGTTTCCAATACTCTGAACTTTGCTCTGGAATAGTATTCCGGTTGAGATTAGAAATGCCCACTCTATTTCCTTCTTCAAAACCAAATATATCCAGTGGCTTCAGAGATGCAGCTAAAATAAATTCCTTTGTATGAGGGCCTCAAGGTAGATTAGCTCTTAGCTAAATGTGTTATCCTCTTTAAATAAAGTCATTATTATTATTATTACAGGGATTGGCAGATTTTACCAAAACAAGTTTGCTCTTGTCATCAACATGAGGTCAGTGCATGACCACACTCTCCAATGGTCCAGAATTTCATCAAAATTGCAAGTAAAGGTACAATGCTGCAAATCAACAAAAGTCCCTGAAGGGAGTGACACTTTAATGGGCAAAACGAATTTCCAGGAATTCAGGATGATACCATTTCTACCTTTTTACTGCTGAGTGCTGAAACCATATCTCATATTCTTCAGTGACAGCTGCTGTGGTGGACATAATGGGTACCACATTGGCATGTACCATTTTCATTCAGAACAAAGTAGACAATACTAGAATTCTTTAGGTGAAAACCCCATGCCATAATCATCATCCATTCAGGAGGAAAAGTGACAACAAGATTTTTAAGACATGGATAAATCGCAGCAGCTTTCCTCTTCTCGTGGGCACTGCGGTCGTAGAGCGGCAAAAGACATGCCCTATCTATTAGGCGGAATCGCCAATATGACTGATGTCAAGGCAGAATTGCTGCTGTTTGACTGACTGACATGTATGAGGGGTCTGGCTGCCAGGGATAATGGAATTAGTAAGAAGGAGGAGGAAAAAGACCTGAAGGGTGAGCCGGATGTAACAGAAGGCAGCGGTTGGGGCGGTGGAGGATACGAACAAACTGTCCACTTTCAACGCTGATCACTGGTACCGTGAATGACTGCTGTCAGCTAGCTCAGCACAGCAGACCCTTGTCTCTGATTGGCTGATAGCCAATCAAACTAGTGTGCGTGTCCACTAAACTGACCTTGAACTGACCCACATAATGAACCTTGACTGGAATCCATTCTTGGTGTAAACATCATTTAATTACATTAAACACCTATTTACACAATATAATAATAGATGGAATGATGGACAGGTGGACCATAACTGAAATCGCTAATTCACCCAACACTCATGTACCAATAGCTGGACTGACTGACAGGTGAACTACGAATATGATACATTGTAGCATAAGAAGGACTAATCGAGAAGTAATATCAACTCTTTAATAACACTATTTAGCATTATAAAACAATATATATGTATACATCTTTGGCATTCCTTGGGTCTCACCCTCCGCTGCATGAGGTTAATGTGGTAAGCTGGAATAGAAGCATGCAGTATCTATGAGGCATAATCGCCAGTATGACTGCTGTCAGGGCAGAATAGCCAACATGCACTACCTATGAGGCGGAATTGCCAGTATGACTGAAGCACTACCTATGAGGCGGAATTGCCAGTATGACTGATGTCAGGGCCGAATGGCCAACATGCCCTATCTATGAGGCAGAATCACCAGTATAACTGATGTCAAGGCAGAATTGCTGATGTTTGACTGACTGACATAACTGTTAAGGCAGAATTGCCACGGTATTGAGGCAGAGTCGCCATAACTTGTTATGTATGTAAGTCGAGTGGATTGGGGACAGAATGCCCAAATGATGCTGCATGCCGAGAATGGAACTGCAGTAGTATGCAGCGGAAAGCCCCAAGGAACGGATATGTATGGACAGGAAACCTGCAGTTCTGTTAAATTAAGCATGAAATATATAACACACAATATAAGCCTGCCTTGGAAAAAACCGCCAAATCCATGGGTTGATGCTGCATCAGTAAAGAGCCAAAATCTGTAGCAATAGTAACATTAGAGTCCAAGAAAAAAGAAATTCCATTCCATTGAGCCATAAAGTCAGTACATGATGATTCAATTCAGTGACGGTTGTTGACAAGGATATTAGATATGATGTGAAAGACCGACCAGGGGCGACCACTCGACATGCATAATGTAAATGGCCCAAAAGACTCAGCAATTCCCTTTTCATGCAAGATTTCCTTTGCTGGAAAGTTTTTATCAGTGCAGCTAATCTGCTCTGCTTATCTTGTGGCAATCTAGCTTCCATTCTTTCTGAGTCTAGAATTATACCCAAGTATTCCATGACTGGTGACGGTCCTACAGTCTTGTGGGGAGCAATTGGAATAGATAACCTACTGAAAATCAATGTGCTTAACACCATTGTTCTTTCAGATGTAAAATCAGGCTCATCAATGGACAAAAAATCATCCAGTAAATGCAAGAAATGTGATATACCATACTTATGTTGATCTATCCACGAAATCTCTCTGGACATTGTATCAAAAATCTTAGGACTACTTCTACTACCAAACACTAACTTGGTGTAGAAATAATATTTGTTCCTCCACTTGACACCATACAGAGGCCACAGTGATGGGAGTATGGGAATTAGCTTGAATGCATCGGTAATATCCATCTTGCACATATTAGCACCCATTCCTAACTGCACCAGAATGTGAATAGCATCATCTATTTTTACGTATGAGAGAGAAAAATCATCTTTGCTGATCAAGGCATTGATACTTTCATTCTCAAGTGAACTGTGCGGTGCTGACAGGTCTACTATAAGTCTGTACTTGCCCGAATATTTGCTTTGTACTACACCCAGGGGGCTAATCCGGAATATAGGAAACGGTGGACTTTCAAAGGGGCCTATGAGGTAGTTGTTGGAGAGCTCATACTCAAGTAATGTGTCAACCACATCAGGTTGTGATGTCGATGATACCAAGTTTTTACACTCGAATGAAGATGTAGGCTCGTGAGAAAGTCCTGTATGAAAACCGTAGCAAAGACCATTTATAAGTTAGTCCACAAATTCTTTATCAGGATGGTGTTGCAATTCTTCTTGCAGTCTAGTGATGTTGATGGGTGTTGTTGCCTCATATGTGGCAGCACCTGCTTAGTGATCAGGTTGCACTTGAGCTGTGGATGTGTTTTATTGCAAGTCAAGCACACGTGCGCATTACTACAATTTGCTCGGAAACAACCATTTGTCCCATTAAAATTATTACGTATTTCTTTCCCTAAGTGTAATATCCTTCTCTGACCTTGTCTATCTACTGTAATCTGACTATTCACTGATGGACTTTGTCATGGTTGACCAATTGCTGTCTGCGGAGCGAGGTGACAGAAGTCTGAATCATGAGCAAAACTCTGGCAATGATGGCATGGAACAACCTTACAAGCAGATAAGACATATGTTTGTGGCTTGGGATCGATTCTACTCCAATCTATTTTAATGTTCATGGAGCTGCAGTAAATAGCTGCTTTTTGTGCAAACTCTTTGTGGTACTCATAAAAAGCTGGGCTTCCTTTTTGTTAGGGCATGCATTTTTATCATCTCTTTCTGATATAGATCTAATTCTTGAGTTCTGGAAGGGAAGGCATCATATATAATTGCCTTGTACCAACTAAACGCCATTATGAACTTGCTAATAGTCAAGCTCTTGGAAAGCCTAGGGTCGCAGACTTGTGTAATATTTGAAATTTGACCCGGAAACTTTCCCACCAACTTCATGCCCCACTGACCTGACTGAATGGATGTTTAATCTTCAAATTCATGTGGCATTAGAAGTAAAGATAAATTCACGTATTTACCTGCAATAATCTCCTTCCGCAATTGTGACCTGACGGGGTCAATATCCGGTAGGGTAGAGATAGGAATGCCATGGTCAGAAAACTCTGTCACAGCCAAAGCGATACCAGAACTGGTTTCCGTCGCCGACATCGCTGTTGCGAGAGTATGCGCCTGTGTATCAGTACACGGATATCCCGTATTGTTGGACATATTCATCTGGGTTTGCATTTTTATCACTGCCACTTGGAGAGATGATACTGCTTCCAATAGAACGGTATCCCTCTCAGGAACATGATGTATTTGTTGTTGTTGATTAATGTCTCTGGTGCCAGGAGCCCCCCTCACCGTGGGCGCAAAACAAGGCATTCCTATTGCTCGTGGCTGCGCACTCCATTGGCTGGTTCTCGAAGATGAGCGTGGTGATGGATGGACTGGGTTAGCTGCATACGTAGATTGCCGACGACTCGCCGCTGGCCGGCTGTCAGACACCGAGCCCAGTCTCGTCTAGGTAAAGGGGAAATTCTGTGGGTACTGATGTCATTCCGTGCTGCTGCAAACCCTCCCTACCGGTTGAGTCAGAATCCAGGGGCCTAAAGGCTCATGTAAGGCCGCCATCTTGAATTAACTTCACATTTTCTTCGTAGATCTGCACAAGTTGAGCCTTCTTTAGAGAAGCCGGCACTATAATATTAATTTCACGTATTTTTTGAAGACGTTTTCCCACTGATCAATTTTTAGGCGACTGAGGATCCCATTGTTTTCTGTTTTTTGCCGCTGTATGACCGCGGTGCCCACGAGAAGAGGAAAGCTGCTGCGATTTATCCTTGGTATACAAAAGTCAGCAATTGCCCGTAGAACAATCGGGTGATACACCTGAAGCAAGCAGTTTTTCTAAGTTAACAGTTGCTCAGCAGAACATTAGGGTTTTGCTGCAGACGGTGCTACACGACATCCACTTAGACTCGGGCAAGTTGAAAGTCGTTGTTGCACTGTAATCCAAATAAATCAAATTCTAGCATCATGCCTAGAAATTCAAACTATATCAACAAATTTCCAGAATAGCTTATGACTGAGTCCTGAAAGACTGTCCAGTTCCAACAGCAAACAGTTCTTGAATCAAGAGTAGAATATAATACGAACAAACTGTCCACTCTCAACGCTGATCACTGGTACAATGAATGACCGCTTATCAGCTACCTCAGCACAGCAGACCCTTGTCTCTGACTGGCTGATAGTCAATCCAACTAGTGTGCATGTCCACTGAACTGACCTTGAACTGACCCACATAATAGGCATTGACTGGAATCCATTCTTTGTGTAAACATCATTTAATTACATTAAACACCTATTTAATGATAAAACGAGCAATATATCAAGGTTTCATTTACCAGATTTGATTACAATTTTCCTCACATATAATAAGTAGGGGACAATCTTTAAAAATATTTTCTTTTTAAAAAAATGGAATCCATGCAGGACACGACATTATAAGCAGGTTCACGAGTTATCAAAGGTGCAGTGTAACTTTAATCCATACAATGTGGTAAGTAATCCAACTATCCTTACTGCACACATGCTGTGTGTTTGTTGGATGTTAGATTTTGTCACTCTGATAATTTCTGGCCATTATCACAAAGGCTGATCAAAAGTTTTTGTTCACCCACTTGTCCAGGACAAGCAGTTTCAGAAAGTTCATATGTACCTACTACACTTTCATTCGTCCCAAAATTTTAATCCCCTAAGACTTAATGAGATGTATGCATTTTAATCCATATTTGAAACAAAAGAAATAATGCAAAACATGAAAACTATTTCAAAGAGCTTAACTGATGGTGGGTTATGTCAAGGCATCTTATATACACTATTTCTTGTTCATATATGGTAATATCAGCACTTCCATCAGCAAGGAATTTACTGGAATTTGGACCTTCCCTAACTTCTTGATAAATTAACAGAACAAAATCTCTTGCCAGGAGTTTGTTCTTATAAACATCTCCAAGATTAGCAATGTTCTTCTCCTGGAGCTCACACTGCATTTCCAATACAGATAATGATTTTCCATATTGGATTAGGGTGTATGCTGTGCTTAAGAGAGCTCTGATTTTTTAAGATTTCATTCTCATTAATTTTTAAACAGCATTTCCTAGCAGAGTATTAGCAGCTCTAGCTTCAGTGATTTTCTGCACACGCTGGATGCTGGACAGGCTCTATAAGGTCTAAAATTGTCAGGAGACATAGTTGCATAAATCTGAATTTGTCAGTTCCATTGACAAATTCACCGGTTGAATTCTGAACTCATGACAGTTTGGGATTTTGTTTGCAATAACTGCAAAACACCTTTCCTTCAGAGTCAATGAATTCCAGCCATTGATAATTATGAACCAATGTGGCTACAAATTTCTCTGACTCTTTGTTGTGTCATATCTGACATGTCTTTTGCTGGCAGACAGTCTGGCTTATGTCTCTTTTTTGAGAAATAGTTACCCTAGAGACCTTACCGGTATGTTTTATCCCTCCACTTCCACGTGAAATTTCCTTCTCTGAATCATCCTTATGACCATTGCAAAAATAATTTAATAAATGAATTTTATCCAAATAGAAAGCATCACCTGATGATAATCTACTAAAGTGATGACAACATATAGTTTCCATTTAAATGCAAGCACAGACTGCTCCTTTAGTGTCAAGCCAAAATTGTTTTGCTTCAAACATGATGTCATGTGTTAAAGTTGAACCTCTGTAAAATCAATTTTAAAAAATTAAAGACTCACTGCTGTCATTTAATCAGTTCATAAAGGAAATGGACACATGTTGGTAAAGTGAGTTTCACTAATTTCTTTGCATTGACTGAGTGTATTGAAATCAAGGGTGGTCTGTTTGTGAGTATCTGGGCAGAGTAAAATAGTGTCATTTTTAAAACACTGGTTAATTAATCATACTGGACTTGTTTTGTTTGAAGTGTTTAGATTCATTGATAATTTTGTCACTTAGCGCAATATGCAGTCAAGCAGTAACAGAACTCGAGCACATGCAACAGTTATTAATTTTTTAAAAAAGGAAGCAAGATTCTCTGCTTTTTAAAATTAACATCTTAGTTGTCTCTAAGTCTCCATTCAATCTAGTAATTACACAGATACAGTCTAATCTTGTAAACAGTGAGACAATAATGCACAGTTCTGACAACACAAAATTTACTGCCAATTACAGACCATTTATACAAAAGATGTAAAAAAACATATATAGAATACGAAGTTATTTCTATCATGTAAAACTTGATTGCTAATCAACTGACTCCAATACTGAACACAGAGACTAATCTTGTCCCACTCCTGCTCACCCCAACCCCAAGTTATCAGTATTTTTGGGAGTTATTTCTTTTGTCACTAAAGTTTTGAATATAAAACAAGATATTTTGTTATTCAAAAACACAGAGTAAAATGGTAATATAAACACTCTGTTTTGCCTGTGAAAGACATTTTGATGCACGTTAGACATCTGGAATCTAGGCGTATCAAAATACTAGCTATATTCAAATACAGTAAACCCTCACTATAATGAACCTTGCTATTGTGTAATTTCTTAGTGTAATTAGCATCTATAATGAACCCAAAAAAGATATCTAAAGAGATTAATTCATTAAAACAAATGCCTCATTCAAACCAAGGACTACTGTAGTAATATTGTACCAAAGTCTCAGTTCAACATAAAAGCATAAAAGAACTGAAGAAAAAAAAAAAGACTAAAATGTAAGTCTGGCTGAGATGTCACTAGGATATTTTACTGTCAAGAATATTGCCAACTTTGTTATAGGTTGCTAACATATCTGTTACAATATATGGTCTTAAACTAAGTAACACAAAGAAAGCAAAAGTAACAAGTTTTGTAAAATTAACAAGCAATTTATTTCCCTAGAATGCAAAGTGAAAATTTAAAAGGAACTTACAATATTGTGAATTAAAACCCATATAATCTATAGTCCAAATCGATTCCAATCTTGAATGTGCTGATGTATCAACAGTCTTGATGTTATCACAATGATATAATCAAGAATGTCTTTGAATGAATTCACAATAATGAAAAAAAAGAGTGTTTTAGTCCAAAAGTCAATGATAACTTTGTAATTTCAATGAATAATTTAATAATACCTCTAGAATTAAATCTAAACAAAACAGTAAATAATTCCAGAGACTAACCTTAAAGTAGGAATGAATAATTTTGTTTATCTCAACCTTATACAAAAGCCTAAGGACACAAAAAAAGCTCCAAGATGTGGGTCATAAGTTCTCTTCTTGAACATTCAAGTTTGTAAAAAAGGCTAGATACTGAACTCAAATATGAGTAAGTAACTTATTTATAACTTATAAACATGTCAGAAATCAGGTACACACAAAAAACTCTTATCCTCTACCATGGACAAAGGTCAAGCACACAATATAAATTAAAGATACATAGCAATTTATATAATGGCTGATTAAGTATATGTTTATTCTGAGTGAGTTAAAAGTGTTAGTACTTGCCTGACTGAGTGGAATTTTTTTATATAGAATTTTCAAACTTGGGTTATTTCCATCTTGCCATTTAGTCTGGACAATATAGAGAATTTTGAGGAATGCCAGATGCATGATCCCAAAAGAATAACTGTTAATAGTTGTAGCTGCATCACATTTTCATCAGTAGTTAAATGTGAGGATTTGCAAAGGGAATCCTATTATTTTAGACCTGGGACTATTGTTTGCCAGATCATCTGAATTCATAGACGGAAGAATGTATAAAAGTAAAGTGATGTTTATAATGCTTACAATATTGTTGACAAAGTGACACCTATGTCTAACCTAAACTAATGAGACAAAATTACATTATCCTATTATTTTAGACCTGGGACTATTGTTTGCCAGATCATCTGAATTCATAGATGGAAGAATGCATAAAAGTAAAGAGATGTTTATAATGCTTACAATATTGTTGACAAAGTGACACCTATGTCTAACCTAAATTAATGAGACAAAATTACATTAAGATTTGAGAAAAACATTACCGTTCTCTTCTTCTTCTTAGAGAATTTCTTTTTGATAGACTTCACAAAGCCATCTCCTACTTCACACTTCTTCTCCGTTTCCTGCAATATTTTTAGTGCTTCCTCCAATTTTTCCTCCTCAAAAGACATCAATGCTTGCTGAAATTTAATTTACAACCATTATTAATAGGTAGATATTTACAATTTAGTCCTAATGAAGTAATGATTTAACATTTGCTTCAGTTCTTAATGACATCAAACAAAAGTACTTTCACATTTGTATTTCTCAGTTCCCTATAACGTCAATTACTGTACACAGAAGTATAAATACTAAGAACTACTTCAGTGCTCACTTTGGGAAATCCCAATGCTTTTAACTGCATGTTATCCCCCATCTGGTTTCTGGAATATGACCAAAAATTCGTAACTCAACATTTCTTGGGATCAAAAAATATTAAAAAATGTCAATATAAATACAATTTTTGTACATCTGACCCTTGACCCCTACCAGAAACACCATGCCAGGGATCCAATGATCATACCCCTCTCAGACATGGTTACTACTAAGGAGACCACATTTCTACCCAGCAGTTCAACAGATGTGGTTATGGACAGACAGACTAATGGACAGATAGCAGACAGACAGACACATGGTTAGACGGATGGTATCACAATATCTCCTTTCTAAAGCATAGGGTTAAAAACTTCCAAAAGGACAGTTTTTGTTGTTGTAGGGTTTAATGCCATTTTTCAGCACAAGCTAGGCTATACATGGCGGCCAGTATTAATGGTGGAGAAAGAACCTGGGAAAACCCCGGAAAGAACTACCGATCCATGAGAAACTACTGGCAAGCTTTCTCACATACCCACATTGGCCGAGCCCAAGACTCTAACCCACGCAGATAGAAGTGAGATGGCAGTGATCCGTAACAGTGAGCGCTTTAAACCACTTGACCACTCAGGGCCCCCTCCTAAAGGACAGTGGTGGAACAAAGAAAAAAAGTGACCATTATAATGAGGTTTAATCAAACAAGCTTTATTGCTAACAAACAGCAGAGCATGCTGGCTTAAATACAGGCCCGTCTGAAGAAATTTCAGTGTGTACAATTCCACCTAAAGGTAGCAAGTGTATGGCTTGTTTTTGCTGTTAACAATTCGCACATTTTCACCATCAACCAACTGCACTCTCCCTAGTCCCACCCAAGACCACCTTTCCTAGCTAAAACAAATCTCTATAATTGCTTTGCACATCTCTACTGGTGCAAAAAAATAAAATGAAACAAATGGGCCAACTGATACTGTGGATAAGCCAGCTTTGGGTTTACTCTTGGTTAAGTCATGTGCCAATGGTACAAACAACAGCTATGTTCCCCATTCATTGTGTAAATGTCAATGTTTTAGTCCTTATTCACTTTCAGCTAGAGAAATTAATATCAAAATTGATTTCAGACATGCAGGACTATCTTCTGAAGAGAGGTATGCATCTGTATAGTATTATACAGATACATATAGTATTATGGAAAATGGACAGGTCTGAAGTTGTTTTTAATTTATGCAGAAATAGTACCATTATAATAAATACTCACCATGAAGAAAACAAAGCTGTATCCAGCCAACATCAGTGGACTTTCTTCTCTATAATTAGAAAGGGAGGAGTTTTATTAACTATTTACAATAAAAAAACATCTCAAGAATGATTTTTTACCACCATCACAGTTGTATACAAAAAGAATAAGCAAAAATTTAAAGTGGAACCTGTTATGGTACTCACTTATTCGATGAATTTGGATAAGTCTACCACCATGTAATGGTCATGGATTGAAGTCTTGGTCTGAAGTCAGCCACTATGCATTTCACATACTCTTTGCTTTGAACACACAATAACTGAAAATTGCCCGATTTAATATGTCACGTGATAATTTTCTTTCTTGCACTGTTCATAATTCCTTTCAAAATCTCATTTTTTATTTATGTAATATTTTAAAAGATTAATTTCTTTATAACACCTAGAAATTAAATGTTCTTAAAAGTAAATCTTTGTTTGAGTTTTATTTAATTAAATCTCAATTTTATTCCATTTCTTACTGCCCTGTTACTTTCGATTTTTTATTTGTTGCCTATCTCCGTCGTGGAATGCCTGATGTGGAAATGCCAGTCTCAGAAAAACAGGCATAACACTGTAAAAATATCTTTATAGGAGTAAAATATCACAAATAAATATCTATAAACAACTTTAACAATAATAACAACAACAATAAAACCAAATGCAAAAATAACATAACAAGGTTTAAAATTTTTAACAACTAATACCACATTCAAAGCCAGGATGGAGAGAATAAACCTCAAACTTCTGACCTTGAATATCAGTGGTATTCAAGGGAGAATGGATGAAATAATCAAACTTTCAAAAGACTATGGCATCATTTTATTACAGGAAACTCATAATATCAACAAATAAAACTGGAAGAGTCTTTAGATGCTCTAGTCCTAATTAACACCTCAGTAAAATTAGAAGTAACCAATATAATAATGTGGAGTGCAAAGAAGCTTACCATGGGATGAAATAAAAAGTATATCCACCAGAGAGAGTATTACATATGCTAAATAACAGCTGGCACATATTTAATATGTATCAACAACCTACAACACAAGAAAAACCAATTTTATAGCAGATGTAACAAAGTACATACAAAAGTTTGCTTTTTGGAAAATGTCTATTGGGGCAGGGGATTTTAATTGGGTAGTGAATGAGACAGACAGGAGCAGTGGCTTTATTTTGGCTGATAAAGCAACAACCAACCTAGTTGGAACTTTTATCAGAAGAAATATTTAGTAGCTACATATAGAATAGTAAATGGCAATAAGAAAGAATATACACACATGTAAGGTGATAATAGGGTTAGCAGACTGGACACCTAACACATTACCATAAAATATTGAGTAAAGTGTTCACAAATAGATTGAAAAATTGTATGGGATCACTAATAAATGTAATCAAAGTTCTGAGAAGGGGTGTGAAGAAATATATTCAATAATAATTCAATAATAATTAGCACAGTAATTGAACAGTAAGGGGAAAAAGGATCCATGCTACTATTCAATCTGGATACAGCTTTTGACTGAAAAGAGCATGGCTTCTTAGAAAGTATTTTAAGAAAATATGGTGCTAAAAAAATCTTTTGTCTAGGTTCAAAATGATGTACAATAATATCAACTCCAAAATAATAGTCAATGGAACACAAACTGAAAATTTCAAACTGAAGCAATCAACAAGACAGGGGTGTCCATGCTATTATATGTTACAACTGTCGAAGTGTTATGTAACAATATAAATAACAACAAGGATATAGAAAGACTGAGAATTTGTAATATGGCAAATGAACTCAAAAATAATTTTACATGCAGATGACTGCACAAATTTCATTACAGACAGCTACTCATACAAACATATTTGAAAGAATTTACAGACTTTGGCAAGGCTTATGGGTCAGCCATAAACCATGCAAACACCGAGATACTCTTAACAGGCGATTGCTGGGGAAATCACCCTAGTCTCCCCCTACATCTGATTAAATGAAATATGAAAACTTTTGGAATAACCTATAGAGAAAAGTCTATACAATCAAATTATGAACAAATCTTAGGAAAAATAACAAATCATATTGAAACTTAGTCATATACTCCTCTGAACCTTATTGAGTACAGGTCACTAAGACATATATATATATATATATATATATATATATATATATATATATATATATATTAAAAATAACATGGCCTTTAAAGTGTTGGTATAAAGCAATTTAGTATATCAAATTGTGATCCGCCCATGGCACAATAATACACATATAAAAACATTCTCATTCTTGCAACGTTACCCTTGCAACTGTGCGCTGTCCACTCATTAATCAGTAGTGGCGTATGAAAATAATGATAAAAAGTATTAATAATCCCTGTTTTCTAAATGAATTTTACACTGTACACAATTTCACCGCAATCCTTCCTGCTTTCCATTCCCCGTTCCCTCCTCATGCATCAGGGACAAAATACGCAGAAATCTAGAGGGGGAGAGAAAAAAATTTTGGGCTGGAAGAAAACCTTGAAACTGAACTTACACCTAGTAACCTACAAGAATATGGTTCATCATAATGGTATGTGAGCACTTTCCATGGGATTTATCTATAGTGTTTATATAATCAATTATACAAAGTTGCAAACCCTGTCGACATTATATGGTAAATTTCTCGGTTATGTGGTACACATACTATGGTGTATTTAACGTTGTTGTTTCTTCTTAAACCTATTATAATGTTCTAAAAAAATTATTATTAATTAAATATGAAAATGTCCAACGGCCTCCCCCCCCCCCATGGGTGAAAATCTATGAAAATACAAGCGTAGAGGATTTTTGCTTGTGTCATCGCACGATGTCTCTGGACTTATGAATAATGGTAAAAGTTAAGTCAAACTGACCAAAGGATGAGAGAGAGAAAGAAACAGAGAGAGAGTTTTAAAGTCAAACCGACCAAATGGAGAGAGAGAGTTTTATGGTTGGTAGTACTGTTATTAGAGCAGAATAATGACTAAGATCAACTGTAAATGTATTAAAATATTGTAATTACCTCTTGTTGGTTTGTCATTTCGCTAGTTTCTATTCCACACTAATTTCCATGCACCGATACATGAATGGCTGAGCATTCATGTGAACGGCTGAGCTAACCATGTGATTGTAGTGCTCTACTTTCTTCATTAAAACCATCTTTCATGTTTACATCATAAGTAGTTTTATATTGATTTAATCAATGTAAATAAAAATAGAAACTCAAAAAGAAAACTATCAACTTATCAATATGCAAAGGTGATTGTAAATGGCTAAAAAAGGAACAGAACTACATTTTGTAGCAGACACACTTGGAAGGGATGTGAGGAATTCATTCAGTAGTCAATCTTAAACTCCATTCAAAGGGCAAATATATATGTATTTGTATGTGATATAAATAAAATATATGTACAGTATGTATGCCGTATCAACGATATACCACTGTAAAAAATGTTCATTAAAAGGAAACTCAGCTAGCCTCATTTTCTTTTAATGAAAAATGTATACATCTCGTGGTATATCATTGATATATATATATATATATTACATTTTAAAAAATTTATACATTTCATATGGGGCAAAAGAAAGAATTCATTACCTACTTAGAAATTATCTTTAAAAACTTAAAGAAGAAAGGGATAAGTTTATCTTGTTTAATATACATGCAAAATAAGATAAGGAATTTACAAAAGAGCCTACAATATTCATGGCAACAATTTATATTTACTTATTTGGATGTATGTGCATACATAATGCCAACATTTATTTTAAAAAATAATCATCTCATATATAGAGGTCAAAGAAATATGGGATGAGCAAAACAATAAGGAAATATATTGCATAATCAATAATAAATTTATTAAAAATATAAAACAGTGTGGAATGGAAAAATCCTGAATTAAACTGGAAAGGGATATGGAAGCTGAGGTGGGGTGAATAAAATCTAGTACAAAACAGAGCTTAATGTATATTTACTAGAGCTGTACTGAATAGTGGTTTTAACTATTCTGCCGAATATGAATACAAATAGTGAATCAATGCTCCAAAATAAAATCAATTTTTCAGCAGGTCTAATGACATTTTATTGGCAGATTGTGGACAAAAATTTCTGCAGTTTCACGCTGTTGGCTTAATTTTGCTAAATCTAAATACACATTTTGTACTTGTTCACTGGCAACAAAATGTTTTATCTGTATTTAAGTCAACTTAATACAAACGATAATAGGGTCAAAATGTAACAAGCCAGTAAAGAAACTCATAATAAAACAAAATTCACTTGACATCCAGAGAAGCTTTGCAGTATTTGTCAGGTGGACTGGAAGAATGTACTTTACCAAATGAAGTGGTACTAAGTAACATCCAAGAACAAACAGTAAGACTGAAGTAAACATAACCACATGTCTAGTTCTGGAGAAAATGTCCCTGATGGACATGTGCATTTAGTGCAGAAGTACTACAAAGAGGTTGGATGAGATGGAGTTTGGATAGCATTATGTATATTTCATTGTGTAAACATGTTTCGCAAACAATTAAAAGTAACTAACGGAATGACAAGAAAAATCAGCATTTCACCATTATTTCTCAAGTATTACATAATTATATTGCTGCAACTTTCTAACTGGGGCAATAAAATTTAACCATCCACTATCTGCCATCCACTACTGTAATCATAGTATTAGGATTCAAACTGCATATCTGAAGGTAAAGGAATCGGTGCCAAAACAAGGTTTGTTTTACTTCAAAAGTATACATGTGTACGTTGCTGAAATTGTTTCTTCACAAGTTTTTACTAATGATTTACTGCACAGCATTCAAAAATTCAGCACTCACAAATGATGCAAATGCTTGAACTCTGAACTTGCAATTTCCACATTCAGGACTTTCCTTATCAGGCAGAAGCCGGGCGATTTATCCGGTTACTTGCACTTTACACCCAGACAACTGAAATTTAGGTTAACTTGAAAACATGTCCATTGGTTTTTGTGAGAATTTGAATTTCTTATAAAACAGAGATCAGAGTAAGTAAAGTTCTTCTAAAGCAATATGACTTTAATTTGTAGAAAAGCAATGACATGGGCTGCCAAGTGTGTGAGATGTTCCTGAAAATTTGACTTCTTGTTCCAATGTTAGTCAACCTCAGAACACGCTACAAAATGCCATTATTTAGGCATTAAGATGGTGACCTAACTAACACAATTATCATGGCAGGGGTTTACTAGAAACACTGAAATGCACTCAAAAACCAAAATACACATATATTGTATCCTAATACTCATGAAGATAAATTTATTATGATTTGTATGTATTTGAATAATTATAAAAATGCAACATTTGATTTTAGTCAATTTTATAGCAATTATTTACATTTTACTATTTATCCCTACATTTGCATAATGAAGTCACTCAGTCTTACTTGAGAGGACAGCTTTTATCTCATTTTGTATGTTTGCTATGTCTTTATTTACTTTAAAACACGTAAGTTTATGATATTTCCACCAAAAATATGTTAACATACATTTTTGATTCTCACAAACATAATCTCACTCTTAAAATTTAAGTTCTGACCAATTTGCAATTATCATACCTGTCCAGTCAAGTAAAATCAAGTACAATGGAGTGATGTCATTCTATAGATTGTGGCTGAAATTGGTAAAAAGTAAACATATCGATTGAATCAAAGTTTGTTTTGCTTATTATTATTGTTATTACTTAAAACAATTACAAATCGTAATATTGATGTGTACACCAATATATACACCTAAAGATGTAAATAACTGTGTATTTCGGTTTTTGAGCGTATTTCGGTATTTCAAGTAACCGTCTGGGCAGGCATCTTACATTGTAGGATTAGGGACCAACTGACCGGGAACAAAATACACGGCGAGCAGTTAGGACATTGGCCCGTCACTATTATAAATATCATGTGGGGAAAACAGGTTAAATTTGATGTAGGCATGGAAAGTCGAATATATTTTCACCCCTGTGTCCATCGTGATGGTATCCATGGTGAAAAGGTGAAACTATATCTCGAGATGGTGGGTCGTGGACAAGGAATGGTGGTTGCATTTGAAAAGTAATCATTCAACTAAAGTCTATATTCAAAATACAGAAGTATTTGCCTACTTATGTTTTTTAAACAGTTCAAATGCATCATCAAAGCCATTATTCAGGAGCATGTGCATTCCTTTGAGGGGCAGCTCTCTGTCATCGTCCTCCCCTTCCAACACTACTTCCGTGTCGTTCAGTGCAGATGAATTTTCAGCCATATTCGCCTTATACGTAAAATACTAAAGATAAATAATTAAGAAAAGATCATGTGATCTTGATTTTAACGACCGTTAACTTCTGCCTTGCAGGTTGCCAGCAGATTCTACCATTTTGTTTAGCTCCGCCTCGTTATGAAGTGAAATATAATCACTTCCGGGCAAATTATTCGGGCCTATTGGAAATAATTTACGATTCCGATAATAAATCTAATTTGTTTTACCCCATCATAAATTTTGTTTAAAATACGTCTTTTTTTTACTTGTTTTGTAATTTGCATTAGCAGCTATTCACATTCTGTCAATACAATTCTATAATTTAACCAAAACTGAGATTAAAATAGCAATTATAAATATTCTTTCGATTGTCACAAGCATGCACATGACAGAACAAAGTCCATGGGTTCAGTCCTTTTTGGACTTTCCATCACGTAAGATCCCCCATTTATTATAATGATAAATTGCAGAGGCATTATTATATAAAATGCTGAGATTTTATCCCATGCATGAAGTTCAACCTTTTCCACCCCGTGTTGGATACTTTGACCGTTGCTGTGGGATGAGTAATACACAGATATTTAACAAAGGGTGGGAAAGGTCTGAGACATGTAGGCCTATAACTTTATACATGTCCACTGTGTCTGAGAGTTATTGGTGTACGAAATGAACACAATTAGTCCATGTTACCAAACAGCTGGGTCTCTTACAAATATCATGAGCGTGGATGAAACGTGGAATTTTCTGTCCAGGTGTCGCGCTTAACCAGTCATAAGTATCCAGCACTTCAATAGCTTACCAAGTTACCAAACAGTCCAGTGGCTTACAATCATGTGCTTGGATGTAACTACCTTAGCAAACGCGGGGCCAGATTTGGATCATTTTGGCGGGGGCCCCTGGATTTACGTGCCGGGTCCTCTGTGAACACGGCATTTGGAAATAAACTTTTAAACAAGTTTTATATGATATTGACCTTAGCATTTTCTTCTATCGCTTTAAAATTGTTTTATCTCTATAGATACATTTTTTAAAAATACTAACGCACGGGGCCCCTGTGCGCGCGAGGCCCGATTGGGCCAAATCGGTCCAATCGGCCTAAGGCCGACCCGAGCGTGGATGTAACGTGGAATTTTCAAAGTGTCGCATTTACCCAATCTCAAGTATCCAGCACTTCGATTTTTTTAGAGAACACTGAAAACTAGGGAAACAGCTGTTTGTAATAGTCTGCGTATGCACTGTTACGAACATGAACGAAAGTGTTTCGAAACAATCGCACCCGACTGTGTGAATTGCACGCGGCTCCTACATTGAGCGCATCCCCTCGACAAAGGAGGTAGGTACAGTAATATTAGTACTACGTTGTTGGGTGCATTTTGAATGGATTTTATTATGATTTGCTGTTGTTTTGTATTTGTTTTTTTTGCTTTTTAAATAATTGACTTAAACCAATCACGGTGCTTACAGTAAAGGAAATATTCAAATTATAAATACAAAGGGACGCGTTAAAATCACCGGTGCTCGACGTGAGCTTTATATTGGAAAAAAGCAATAATCTGAAGGGGAAAAAAAAAAAATCATACTGAGTGACAGAACTGCCTCAGGTTACCCCCCTGACCCGTTCTGACATAGGACCCTGTCTGTCATACCACAGGAGTCTGACGTTTTATCAATAAAGTACGATGAAATCTCTGACAACACGAAATCACCTTATCGGTACTATAAATTAACACAAGGAGTGCAAGCGTGACACCAGTTTCCACTCGATTCGACGTTTGTCACGCGTCTTTGATTGCTTCAGAATCGCCAAAAGACAGAAAAGCTACACATATCCATTCAAAATACAGAAACTTATCAACGCATAACTCTCAGACGGCCATCGCATGAATCTAATCCGGCGAATTAACTTTTATTTTCACCATTACGGTCACAAAGTCTTTCTACAGGACTCCATCAGGCGGAAGTAGCCGATTCTGCCACGGCATGAATAACGCGTTGAAAGGAATTTCACAAAACAAAATGTTTAACTTGCCTTCCATTTCAGATTTTATCATATTGTAATGCCCTTTTGGGTCCTTAAGGGTGCTACATATATTTGTACAAAGAACAGAGAGTATTGTGTTAGAAAAGGTCAAAAGTTTGGGATGATGGAAGACGGGTTATATCATCAACATAAAATCGAGAACAATTTGACAGTGTTTAATGACTCGTAAAATAAATAAATAAGTAAGAGCTATAGTTACTGTGTACAATCAGATTCTGTAGTTCTAATATAGCAAACTGGAGGGGGGGAGGCTGTCAGGTTTGGTGGGAGACAACGGTTACAATCTATTTTTGATGGAATAAATCTCTTATTCTTGTTTATTTGATATTGTAATGTGCTATTTTTAAAGATCCAAATGCACGCTTTTCTCTGTCACTTTGAATTTTGGCGCCGACTGTACTCCTCAGTTGTCTGAGCAACAGTGACAGCGCTCCCCTGTTTATAACCTTCCCAGACGCCACGTGAGACAATTCAACCAATCGCTGCATACACGGCTACCCATGTAAACAAAACAGTTTTGCATGGCATAAAATGTCAACATTACCAAATACATAAGTTACATAAAGGTTAGTATTTGAATACTGTAGGGCTTGTCTATGAAACGAATTAGAACACTTTATAAGCTCAAGTTTATGTGAAATTAAACTTTATGATGATAACTTAAAGTTTTGAATAATTGAATCGATTCAGGTCGACGCGGGTTCTGCACTTGATCCAGACGACCGCTATTGTCACATCAAAACATGAACTGCATACATCGATACAACAGTATTGCAACGATGTTATCACTAAAACATGCACATTACTTTCTTATCAGTACCCTACTATCATTAGAGAGAATAATTGCAAATGCGAAAGCATAGAATCTCTAAATACGGAACTCTCATGCTAATCCAAAATCACGGACATCGTGATAGAAGGATATACATTGACTTTTCTCGTCATGGTTTTGTAGGTATTTTATGTAAATTACAACTAATAATAGCATAAGGGCATAATATGTGTAGCAGATAAACTAAACAGTACACTCTGAAAACTTTATGACAGACTTTCAAAGACGTTTTACCGAAAGAACCTCTGCGTCGAAAATAGGTTACACATGTTGCCAGGATTCGCTGCTAGTTTGACAGTCCATAGACATTAGAGATAAATATAATTGCTATGCTTTGTAAGTGAACATTATAATTCATATTCATATTCATATGTACCATATTTATAAGAACTAACTTAATAGAAGCAAAGACTGAAAATAGTATCCGAGTCATTGTGACTCTAGCCATGGTCTTTACAATATGATAATTGTATATACATTTCCTGAATAGAAACGTCTAGTTAAAATTAGGATAGTAGAAATGACGGTTGATGACGTCATCACACTTTCAATATTAAAACCGAGACGGATGCTGGATTCCGTAGTAGTAAAAGATAACACAGACTCTGTTCCGTAATCGGTACGAGTATTAGACCCTAACGCGTATTTACTGCAGGGTAGAATACGGTGATATAGGCTCCTTCCGCCTGATTGTGTCCGGTAGATAGACTTTGTGACCGTAATGGTGAAAATAAAGGTTAATTTGCCGGATTAGATTCATGCGATGGTCGTCCGAGAGTTATGCGTTGGTACGTTACTGTATTTTGAATGGGTATGTGTAGCGGAGGCTGGTGTCACGCACAGGGGTGTCATGCTTGCACTCCTTGTGTTAATTTATACTATAAATTATAGTATCGATAAGGTGATTTCGTGTTGTCCGAGATTTCATCGTACTTTATTGACAAAACGTCAGACTCCTGTGGTCATACCATACAAAAGACTTTTACAGTATGACAGACAGGGTCCTATGTCCTATGTCAGAATGGGTCATGGGCTAATGTGAGATAGTTATGTCACTCGGTATCATATCGGGTATGATTTTTTTTTCTTTTTTTTTTTTTTTCAACATCAGGCTCGCGTCAGAGTCATCATTGTAAAATATTGAACTTGCTAAAGATAACTGTGGTGTGGACTATATTAAGTTTGTAACATATTGCATCAATCAGAACTTATACTTTGAAATTAAATAATCAGATGTTACCCACAGAAGCTTAACGAGTATGTTTTGGGTTTAATGCCATTTTTCAGCACACAATAGGCTATATGTGGCCAGGTCCAGATTAAGGCCTTTGGGGGCCTTGGGCACAGCCAACATAGGGGCCCATCACTATCCTGCCTTGCCCATAGACAGGGGCCCTGCCTGTGAAATCAGACAATAATATACAGGGCCCCTTGAGCCTCGGGGGCCCTGGGCATGTTGCCCACTTTGCCCAATGGATAATCTGGCCCTGTATATGGCAGTGAGTGTAACTGGTGGAGGAAGAACCCGGGAAAACTCTAGTAAGAACCACTGACCCACAGGAAGCTACTGGCGAGCTTCTTCACATACCTACATTGGCTGAGCCTGAGATTGAAAGCCATGTGGAAAGGTGTGAGATGGCAATGATTGGTAAATTTGAGCGCTTTAGACCACTCATCCACCAGGAGCCCCCTCTAATGGGTACAATCAGTGTGAAAACTAGATATCAAGTTATATCTAATAGTTCCAGTGGCATTACACTATGACAATAGATTATATTCATCTCATGTAGTCTAGATCCATAAATTTTACAGTTAGGAATTAAGGCTATTGTAAGGTAGGTGACCTGACCTGATCTACAGTCTGTAGTTAAATTCCCCTTACAGTAACTTGTCAATAAATTGAAACAAAACTAAACATGGACAAAGTAACAATTTTTATTATTACTTTTTGTTCAACTGCACTAATTTAAAAGAAACTTACTGCAAACTGTATTTGTTATAGAAGCTGAAGGTACAACCGCTCTGGTGGCCGAGTGGTTAGAGCGTCCGCCTCGGATGCAGGAGGTTGTGGGTTTGATCCCCAGTCGAGTCATACCAAAGACTTACAAAACTGGTACTAAACGCTGCCTTGCTTGGCGCTGAGCATTAAGAGGTTAGTGTTAGGACTGGTCGGCCTGGTGTCAGGATAATGTGACTTGGTGGGACATCATGCTACATGTCTGCAGCATGATGCCCCAGTGCTAGATAACACTATAAACTGCCACACTGCAGACATCATAGTGATATGACTGAAAAATTGTTAAAGCTATGTTAAAAATCCAAATCGCACACACACACACACACACACACACACAGAGCTGAAGGTACTCCATGGTCTTCTATATGAAGTAAGTTATCTCTTCCAGTGAACAAGTCATAAAGGTCATGTAGGCATTCAGTACCAGTTATTTCAGAAATGAGTGTCATTTTTAAGAATTTGATTACACATACTTTTTATGCGAAAATTATTTTATTTTCTTCTTTGTTGATGTTCTTGTGTTACAGGGTAACAGTATTTAAGAAGAGATACATGAGTATATATGTGTTACTAATAGATTATAATAGAATTTAGTATCTGTAATGCTAAAGATGTGTTAAAATAAATAGTAATTGCAATAATTTTTCATATGATACAGATTAATCATTATTATACTTTTCTTAAGAGAGCTTCAAGGGAGAATAGTCATCGACTGAACAAGTCACTCTCTACCAATAAAGTATTATTATTATTGTTATTGTAGTGAGTGTTCAATGACATGCTGGCTTTCTTATGCAGCACCAAATATGGAAGGGCATATGGCCATTGGTGGTGCAAGGGTTGTTGGTTGGGAGGAAGCAATTGCCCCTGGGCACCAAGTGAAGGAGGGACCATTGAGCTTTTTTAAATTTTGTTGGAAGCTGAAATTCTCATAGTATTTAACCTTCACATTAGTGTACCTGGGGCAGTTCTAAAGAAAACTTGTGTTTGGGGGAGGAAGGAGTTGGCAGCTGACTTATATATTGTTCTCTTTAGCAGAGTTGGGGCTTCACTAAAGAACATTGTCCCCAGGCAGCTCATACCCTAGCACTGTCAGGGCACATGGTTAAATTCAATCAACTTTACTGGCACTAGTTAGGTTCTGCTAGGTATATTTGTGTGAAGTCAGGTGCGTTTTACTCCTTTACTAAAGGACTTGGGAGGACAGACTCAATATAATTCACCCATATTGAAACACCTATATGACGGTGTACCATGGTACTGACAATGCTTGTAACATCTGATATTACACCATGTAACATGGTGATAAATATACTAATAACAACTGGATAGGACACAGTGTAGCATGGGATTAACTATACTTGTAACACCTGTACATGACACACTAGAATAGTGCTGACTAGTAATACCTCATTACACAATGTAGCTTGGTGCTATTTTCTTGTAACACCTGAATACGACACAGTGTAATGAGGTGAAAATTAATAGAACTTTCTTTGGTATGAGTAGGTTGGTATTGATAAAACTTTGTAAGCTTTTGATATTAGGAGTCCAAGTCTCTCGGTCTTCAGATTATTGGGAGTCCAGGTTTGAAAACTCGGGAGGACCACATGTTCAGCAGGGGTTCTGGTAGGTTAGATTTTAGGCAAATCAGTTTAGCAGTTGCACTGTTCATAAATACTAATAACGCTGTTGCAGAAGATACTAATGCTAGTAGTTACTATTATCTATGTAGCTATAACTTCCTATAACATCCATAATAGCTATGATCAGCTTTTTAATGTCTTCTTAATTTCAGTACCAGCATGATGGAGACAGTAAAAGAGGATTGTGTGAAACAGGAACTACGGTCTTTCCTTCGTGAAAGATTTTTACGGATGATGGGTTCTTTAAATGGGCAGGAAGCAGATATTTTTATGTTTGAAAAAACAAAAGTTAGTGGAAAAATTAGAGCCATAGATATCAACATTCAACAGATTCAAATTGCAGATCTCCAGACACCAATTGGAATTATTCCAAATGCAGTACTGCGTATTTCAGATACATTATCACTCACAGTGGAAGATTTAAAAAACATATAGGTTGTCAGATATTTTGACTCCAAGTCTTTCAGTGTACTAATTCTGATAACACAGTTTATGTGTTATGGACAGCCTGGTTTCAATTGTGAAAATGTGATATTCATAAGTAACTTAATGGCAGCTTAGCAAGGAAATGAAGACCTCCATATGGAACACTAGCACCAGTGAACACACCAATGGAATACAGAAAATACAAGTACAAATGAACCACTGTTAAGTCAGTGTTGGAAAGGAAGATGTTAACTTTAATCATTGGTCCATGGATCTAAGGAGTTGTAAACAGACCTGTAAATCTATGAGAGAGAGATTTTAATGTCTGGGTAGGTCAGGAAACAAAATTATTATGTATCTATACTTCATGAAATTGACATTTAATTTTCCATGTACAAATAAAGTAACTATTATCAAAACATTTTGTCAAATCATACGCAGGGTTCTCATGCTACCGGGAAATCGGGGATAAAGTCGGGAGAAATGATAATTATTTTTCCCGACCGTGAAAAGTCCTTGAATTTCGCAAATATTGATGAAAGTCAGGAAAAACCCAGGAATTTTCTGCCACCACTTGATGCCTGAAACAATCACGTAATTGAGTTGTAACTAAACTGATCGTGAGTTAAATTTATCGAGTTCTAACTAGAATATTCAGAGGGTGCAATATAGATCATTTGGGTGCTTGCAATAAACATATATGCTGAGTCAATCCAAACACACAGTGGATTAGATTCGTCTAGTAGACTTTAATTTTCAAAGTCAGCTTGATATCCGTATCTTTCCGTACATAGAAAGTATGAAAACCAATCTAGCATCACAAGAGGCCAACATGGTGGTGGCAAAGTGTAGCCGCTCGCCAGATGGTCTAGCAAACTTTAAATGTTGTTAGATCAAGTGATATATGCATGAAATCGATATGAAAATTACTTATTTTCTCAGAAATTGTGAGTATTAAAATCGTTATGTCTTTAATCTGCTGAAAGACAAGATAAAACTACAGCATTAATGAAATGTGACCTGGTACTCTTGATTTGCATTGCTAGTCGCATGAGTACAAAAATATAACAACCCACATTTTCAAATGTTGTAGAGAAAAATTTTTTAAAAAAATATTGAATGAAAGTCATACACTGGTTGTAATAAAAATGCAAAAATGAAAGAACACAAAATTTCCCATATTTATATATTCCGAGAACAACTAATAGAGTTTTGTTGTATCATGTGACTACCACGTTGACATGTGCTCTCTGCTTGAAAAAATCAGACTGGCCAGATTGCTGGTTTTTACAAAAAGTATCTGACTTTAATTTACTATAATTGAATTTCTGTACAACAACATTAAAAGGGAGTTTGTTGTTGATATCATGTGACTATTGATGTCATCGTTTGAGATTTGTGAAGTCATGTGACTAGTAATGCAAATGGCGAATACCGGGTCAGGTTTCATCTATGCCATAGTTTCGTCTAGTCTGTCAGCGGATTAAAGACATAACAATTATAATACTTGCCATTTCTGAGAAAATAAATCATTTTCCTATCGATTTCATGCAGGTATAAGTCGATATAACATAAGTTTAAATCTTCTTGACCCGCTAGTAAGAGACTACCATGTGTCACTACCACATTGTGGCGGCAGATTCCCAATTTTCTATATGCAATTGCAATGACCCCACACCCCAACCTAAATGTCCAAATATGAAAAATGGGGTGGGAATATTTGGAGGAAACCTGGATTAGAAAACGGACTGCTATTTGTTTTAAGCCAGATTTGTAGTCTAAATTGTTGAATCTCAGAGCTGAAATGAGAAATTGTCATCCCTTGTATTATATATTAAACAACGATACAAGCCCCTGTATCAATACAGGTTTGGGGACTGGTATAATGAATTACAAGAAGAAAAGTTGATTTTACAGAAAATTCAGTCTTTGTTGATACAGCAGTATATAATTTTGAAGGTCTTTTGTCAAAATTTAAATCAACCCTTTTGAAAATGTTTTTTAAATGATGGATTTTTAACCAGATCGTCTTAAGGAGATTAGGTTGTTTGAAAAATCTTGTTTTGGGATTTTATTGGCACAGATAAATTCAGAGTTAAACTCTTTTCGTTACAAGACAAGATTCTAATTATTTGCGTTTATTTTTTATACTGTAATATGAAATGTTTACTTTCTATAAGATGCATATATATATATATATATATATATATATATATATATATATTTATTGCTATAGAATTCTTTAGAATTCAAGGGTTTGAAAGGAAACAAAACTAATTTATGTTCATTATGTTGTTCCCACTTAGCAACATAATGCAGGTCAGCAAAATAAAGTTAGAATTTTTATTCTGTACATTGAAATGACTTTACACGCCAATTTATAGGAATATAATTAAACTTGTTTCGTGTGATACATTTTGTGGTTTTGTACATGATCATCTTTTCTGTTTTAGATGTTTTGGAGGGTCTTGAAAGAGAAACATCTTTACATTTAGAAAATGCATGTTTTATAATCTAAAATGTTCTTTAATTCCATTCAGTAATGGTCATATGTGAACCTTGAAAAAATTAATTTTATTCTGGAAAAACCCTGGAAATGACCTGGAAATTTATCTTTAGAAAAGCGTGGGAACCATGCATACAAGTGGTTTTCATATATTCATTTCACATGTTACTGTATCTTGTATGAAACAACATTTCTCAGAACATTCAAATTAAGTATTACTGGTATCTGTTAAATAATTAGAACATTCAAATTCCATATTACTGGATATGTTATATAATTAGAACCATTCAAATTCAGCATTACTGGATCTGTTAGATGATCAGAACCATTCAAATTCAGTATTACTGATCTGTTAAATGATCAGAACCATTCAAATTCAGTATTACTGGATCTGTTAGATGATCAAACCATTCAAATTCAGTATTAATGGATGTGTTAGACAAACAGAATAATTCAAATTTACTATTACAGGATCTGTTAGACAAACAACCATTCAAATTAAGTATTACTGGATATGTTAGACAAATAGAACCATCGAAATTCACTATTACTGGATCTGTTAGACAGACAGAACCATTCAAATTCACTATTACTAGATCTGTTAGACAAACAACCATTCAGTTGATTATTGCTGGATATATTAGACAAACAGAACCATTCAAATTCACTATTACAGGATCTGTTTGACAAACAGCCATTCAAATTAAGTATTACTGGATGTGTTAGACAAACAGAACCATTGAAATTCACTATTACTGGATCTGTTAAACAGAACCATTCAAATTCATTATTACTGGATCTGCTAGACAAACAGAACCATTCAGTTGATTATTACTGAATATATTAGACAAACAGAACCATTCAAATTCACTATTACAGGATCTGTTTGACAAACAACCATTCAAATTAAGTATTACTGGATGTGTTAGACAAACAGATCCATTCAGATTAAAAAAAGACTGGATCTATTAGACAAACAGAACCATTCAAATTCACTATTACTGGATCTATTAGACAAACAGAACCATTCAAATTAAAAAAAGACTGGATCTATTAGACAAACAGAACCATTCAAATTAAAAAAAGACTGGATCTATTAGACAAACAGAACCATTCAAATTCACTATTACTGGATCTATTAGACAAAGAACCATTCAAATTAAAAAAAGACTGGATCTATTAGACAAACAGAACCATTCAAATTATATAAAGACTGGATCTATTAGACAAACAGAATCATTCAAATTAAACAAAGCTCAATCTATTAGACAAACAGAACCATTGAAAGTAAACAAAGACTGGATCTATTAGACAAACAGAACCCATTCAAATTCACTATTACTGGAAGAGTTAGATAATCAGCAAGTGATACTTTGACTCACTAAATAAACCCTCTTGTTTATTTTTTTGTTAAAATTTGTTCATGTTTTTGTTTCATAAAGGTAAGGAGCACAAAAGTAAAATGAATTCTCTATTACAGGTATACATAAAATTTCTAGCCTGCCAGATTTGTTTATCACATCATTTCCATTTTCACCTTAGCATTCTGTATATCACATGTACTGAAACAAAATTCAGAGACATTTTACAGCATAAACTTAAGCAAGATGTGCATAGCATCAAGTGGAAAATGTCTTGTATAGCATCATCTCAAAACTAGATAGGATTTGTTTGATAATGAGTAGATTTGGTTTATATTTCTAAGAGTTATTGCCCTTAACCAAGAATAGGCTTCTACATGACTCTTGAGCATTAGCATTCACTATTCACACAGATTGATTTTAATCAAATTCACAACTACACTTCAGTTCAGAGTTGGTGCTGGCTTTAAAAAGTTGTCGCCAAAAAATCGCTAGCCTCAATATTTTGTCACCAGTTTTCAAGAAATGTAGCCATTTTCATAATACAGTTCTGTCCATTTATCTCAACTTCCTCAGGACCAAGGTAATATTGTCAACATAAGTGGATGTTTAGATAAGTTGCGGGAGGGGGCTGAAAAAATTAAGCAGTGAAGTGAAATTTTTAAGAAGTGACCTGTTGTCAGCGACTAGGATTTACACAGAGAGAAAAATAACAATGGAAATTTTGATTAAATGAAGACAACTGGTCTGAAATACACTTGTATAATGACAACTTACATTTGTGTAGTACACTCCACAATCTGTTAAATAATGTACATGTACATGAAAAATCCATGAATTAGATTATTAGATCATATGTTAGAAAATTCATGCGTCAGTCAAATCCTGTTAGAAAACACAACTAACGTATATGTAAAAAAATGGTATTCCTCTTTTGATCTATATCCCACTGTCAACAAACATGTTTCACGAAACAACTCTCTGATATTGATTATCTTTGTAGCACATGGCTGTATAGTTGTTTACATGGTACATGCACAGGTACTTAAATTGGCCTAGATTTTGGTTAGCCAGAGACAACTACCATGATGCCGAGGCTTCCAAGGGAATAAGGCTATCATAGGGAAATGAAAATGTGAACAAATGAAAAAGTTTAACAGACATTTTTGCGAGATGTCCCACCATCATTTGACTTGATGGCCAAACATCTATTGTTTCAAAATATTGGAACTTTAATTTGGGGTTTTTATGCTGCCATTGGTAGCAGTTGTAAGCATGAACTTTTTTGTTGACAGGAAACTTTCACGGCACAATAAATATGTTCCAATCACTATTTAAAATGAAACAATGCTTTTATTAAAGTTTGTTGATAACTTCCTTTGGTCAAAGGTTTTCGGCTTGTTTTGATGAAGGTGCATGTGTTTTTGAAGGTGCCACTAAAGGCCCTCTTTGAAGGACCAAACAAATGCTTGTTTGTTATTGTTGCGGTAACATAAGATAATTGTAGAACGTTGAGAAATTTTTTTCTTCATTTGCTTAGTATATATACATAACAATTGGTGCTTTATTTAAATTAAAGGTAATCAGTTTTCTTTTAAGTTTCAGTGAAAGTATTTTTTCTGGTACATTTTATAAAAGGATATTGCAGTCATCGGGTCGATTATAGTCATTCCCGCCTTTAAAGTGGATGATCGTAGCTAGTCAGGTAGCATGACTATTTTGGTTATCTTACAGCATACAGTAGTACTAAGGCCAAACATCAGTATAAGCGGATTATGATACAACAGTGCCATGTTAGGGTGGTTTGTCAATATGAACAAAGGATTTGTTTATGTAACAGCAGATTCCGGTGCAATTTTATATCCAAGTTTGCAGCTTTCTGTCATGGTGCCTTTGAATTTCTTCACTCCAAACCCAAGACTGTATATACAGTTTTTAACAGCCAAAAATTTTGTTGCCCAAAAAATCACCAGATGGTATATTTTGTCGCCAATAAGGGAAAAAAAATCACAGTTTGCCCAATTGGCGAAGCACAATCCCTGCTGTTTAACAAGAGTACAACTGAGTTTTATTATTTCCAGGTTTTAATCATATTTTACAGTAATAGAATATATAGACATCCTATTGGTTTGTGAGCTCTCTAGCATCCATCGTATATGATTTCAGTAAAATTGCTTGTGAATTTTCACATTTGCAAAGTCTCGGATGAGTTTAATAAGTAAATTTATACTTTGTTTATAAAAGCTATGGCCCTTGATCAACATAAAATGTGCATTCCTATTGCTCTGAAGATTTTTTTTCATTCTAATTAAGTTTCAATGAATTTGCACTCAAGAAGACCTGGGATGAATTTTAGGCTGGTCAGATTTTGACCTTTTTTTATAGATATATTCCTTGTAAGATTTGGAATAGGCATTTCAGTGGGACATGAAAATTCTAGTATTCACATTTCTTTTAAATTTTGAACCGTATCATAACATGGTCTCATACAATTTCTGTGATAATCGGATTTGGACTATATTTTAGAGATAAGACCCATGATGAATTTATGTATTTCACTGACTTCTAAACACTAGTATTCACATTTGTTTCTTCTTTGATTTCAACCACATTGGCTAATAAAATTCTTGACAAACTAGGTCTAATATGAGTTTGATGAGAACCAGATTTGGCTATATTTTTGAATGGTTTAGAAAATCTGTGTATTTTGTTGTATTTGAACACTAATATCTTGACCATGATGATGACCTAAAAAGTCTTATCTTGGTGATGAGTGTTAAGAACTGATGAGTTGGACCATATTTTGCAATTTTATAGCAATGAAAATATTTTAATGGTTTCAGATAGCGAGCATTGATTTTTTTGTTTTCATTTATGTCAGCTATGAAATTTCATTTTCAGCCACATCATCAATGCAACATTTTCGTTGGATTACTGTCTATTATGTTTTAATTACTATACTCAATTTTGACTGGATTACTGTCTATTATTTACTTACTACCTTACGCAATTTTCAGTCCTACAGCCTTTTAGTTGGAGGTGGTGGTGGACAGTGACGTCTTCCTAGATGAAAATAGATAATCATTTTATGACGATCCTAAAGAAAATGGAATTGGTTTATTAATTGACAAATTATAAGAAATAAAATTGTTATACCAAGAAGTTGATATGGTTCTTGTTGATGATTTTAATGTTTGTATAAATGATCTTGACTTAGTACCTGACGATACTTTGGAAAATATTTTAAATGTAGATATCATGCATGATTTCAATAATTTCTCTCAGCCATATAATACAGACAACTGGAATACACAACAATCTTGGTTTGGCTTTGGTTTTTTTAAATAGAAATTGGCAAAATTTTTAACATGTACTTAATAGTAGGTTTTCTAATAATAACAAAGAGAATGTAACATCCATTGCAAATATTGTTAGCAGCATAGTTGATTATGTTATTTTACGTCTCTACGTCTTAAAATACTTATGAATCAATACTCCATCCACCCAATATCACTTGCATCAACAGACATTTTCAATAATTGGTTGAAATGTGGTGCTGAAAGAACAGGTGTATGACCTTTAATTTGTCAAAACATTTTTCAGACCATGAAACTTGGATTTCTTACTTGACAAATTTGTCAGAGGTTCAGAAATTATGGAAAAATTTGAGTAAAATTTTAATAACCAGACATACCTAAATATTGCATCAGTTGCTTTTTGCTAATAGGCACAGGGATTTCAGAGACAGCCTTATCCTTAACTTCTAATGTACAACTTGAGCTTGTCTGCCAATATGTACTGAAAATGTGACACAAGCAAAATTAATTGTCAGATTTGCATCACTGAGTCAAACTAAGAATTTCCAAATGGTTTACAAATGTATGTGTCACAATTATGTATACCAGATGTTTTCATGTATGTTAGATGCTAGAATGTTCATGGAGAATTTTTAATTCCAAAGGGCATACATTTGTACTGATAACGCCCATTTGGAGTTGAAAATGCTGATATTTCTTTTGCTCTATCTGTGAGTGGAATTTGCCAGGATCCATTTAAAAGGTCAAACTTGGTGAAATAGTTCACATTTTCAAATTTGTCAATGCAATCATCTGTTCTTGGCAATGGAAATTAATCTGTTTTGGTGAAACTACTACTGACATTTCTATAACCAGTACACATGTGGAACATATTATCTGGTTTAGGCACAAGAATACTTGGTGAATTCTAGTTACTTTTACTTGGTTTTATAAAACTATTCTCCAGCAATTATTGAATTTCAGTTTTTGGGGTTTTTTTGGTTTTTGTTTTTATTTTAATATTCATGCTTGAGATGATTCTTCATGTAAGGATGCTGTTTCACAGATGTAGAATCTACAATCTCATTGTCAGGAGAGATTTTATTGGACATGTGGAAACAAGTGCACATAAAATAGCTGTTTTAGTTTACACTTTTCCTATTGTTGTGTATGTGAAACTTTCTAGTCCAGATTGTGTAATATTTCTAAGTTGTAAAGATTGGTTAAACCAAAGTCACTACAGTTTGATTACATTTCATTATTTATGTCCTCACTGTGTGGGATAGGTATAACTAAATTCATTGAATAATTTAACTGGTCTATCTCTGTCTACATATTTCTTTAACATATTTATATGGCAAAGCTGTTTCTGTTTCCACCTCCCAGAAGAGTTAATGATAAAATTTAAGTCATTTACTTTCTTTTCAATTTTGTATGATATTATGGCTCTATGATATTAACTACAATAATTATAAAATAGTGAAAACAAATAAGTTTTGTAAAATTCAACAATTAATTTATTTCCCAAGAATACAAAGTGAAAATTTAAAAAGAACTTACAGTATTGCAAATTAAATCCCAAATAGTGCTAGAATTTCTAACACAAGTCCCAATGAATAAAGTTCTGAATAAATTTTAGTGGTATTCCAAATAAAATCCAACACTGAAGGCGTTGACCTGCTGGTAGTGGCCTGTGGTCTTTAATGTACTAATGACATAAAGTGTAATGATATGCCGTCATTATTTGTTTCTTTTAATGAAACACAATAATATAATCCAAGAAGTCATTGTTTGAATTCATTATAATTCCAAGTTAATATTTATGTCAAAGAATATTATTTATGAGCACTTTGTATTCCAATGAATAAATAATTTCAATAAATAAATTCCAGCTCAAATCAAATACAGAAATTCAACCCTAAATCAAATACTGAACACAACAAATAATTCTGCTTCAAGATCTTACAGGACGAATAAATATTTTTTCCAGTAAACATTATTATATAAAAAATGAAGACATGAAAGATTAAGAGGGTCAAAAGTTCATTTGTAGAACAGTCTAAGTTGCAATTAGAAGATCTGTTACTAAAATTATACTAAAGAAAATAATAAACATAATGTCCTTGACTCATACTAATATAATAATATTTAACCTACACTCACATAGAAATAGAAATATAAACTATATATTAGTTGTTTACATAATCCCAAAAAAATTATTTTGGTCAGGTAGACAATGAACTTGATTTTGGACAAGGTTATCTACAAGACATAATTTTACATAACCCACAGCATATAAGGAATCAAAATACTAACAAATAATGTAAATTAAATATACATAGCAAAGGACCTTAAGACTTAGCCTGAAGAGGATTTTGATCTAAGGGCAAGAGAGCCAGAACTTTATCACCAGGCTGAAAATTCTTTCCTTCGTATTTCTGTCATACATTATTTTAATTTTTAACAGAGTAGATTGCAGATTAGCTCTTGTTTTTCACAAGCCTTTGACAGCTTATGTTCGAAAAGAGAGATATGGTCGAAGAGATGAATCTTTGAATCTTCATTTGAAAAGTTTTTTGTAGTAACTTCAGTGGTCCACATGCAGTATGTCCCAAAACTTGTTCAAAAATACTCAGACCCAATGATTCTTGAATTGATTCCCTAACAGCAAATGAACACCCTCATCCCAATCCCATCCAGTATCAAAGCAATGTGACCAAATCATATTCTTAAAAGTTTGTTGAAATCTTTCCAAAGCCCCTTGACTTTCAGGGTGATGGGCAGAAAATTTAAACTGTTGGATGCATAATTCATGCATAACTTGCTGGAAAATTCCAGATATAACATTTGACCCTTTTATGAGACAGGACAGATTTGGAAAGGCCAACAAATGTAGAAAACTTTACCAAAGCTTTTATTCTGGTTTTAGTTTCAATATCTCTTAAAGAAAATGCCTCTGAAAATCTTGTTGATGCATACATTATGGTAACAAGTATTGGTTGCCTGACTTAATCTTAGGTAAGGGACCGACACAGTCTACCATTATTCTACTAAATAGTTCTTGAAATGCAGGAATAGGTTGCAGATGAGCCGAGGTATCTTCTGACTGGGTTTTCCTACCATTTGACAAATGTGACAAGATCTACAGTATTACAAACATCACTTTTAATTTTCGGCCATTATAAATGATTTCTTATCTTGTGATAAGTAATATTGACTCCTAAACAACCCTCCCAATAGTTTCGTTGGCTAGACTTAGAGTTTCCCGTCGATATAACATTAAAGCGACAACTTTATAGCTTACTGACCACAAACTTGAACTTGTGTTACCTCAGTTTCACTAATAGTCCTCTGAAACAGACAGGAGATATCAGGATCTTTTTCCTGTTTGACAATGAGTGATTGTCGTTTGTCACCCTAATTAGAATATAGAGAATGAGTAGTAAATAGAGGGTCACTGATTAATAATTATTGATAGATCAATACCAGGAGCATAGGTGACCTCATTAAAATAATGACCAATCAGTGGGCGAGCTAAATTAATGTTTTAACGTCATTCGCAAGAGTTCTGTTTTTCCACAGCCCTGGTAACTGCACAAGTACAAATCAGGGATTTCATTCTCAATATGATCTCATTTTGATCCAAACAAGGCTTGTCAGTTACAAGTAGAATACCTAGACCTTATCTCCAGTTAGGTCATTGCCTAGTAAACATAATGAATACCCTCTAAAGGTAAAGAAGTCAAGACTCAGAGAAGCTCATGTTTCGCTTTATATCTTTATAAGAGTAGGCTTGACAGAATCACCAATAAATGATGTAGACCATTGTGACATGAAAGGTTCATATATCTCCAAATAGAATCAGACGGGGGTTTACTTCATACAACAAATGTATTGCTTTCAATAAAGAACACTGACATTTACCTCTTTGAAACAAGAGCATTTTTAATAGCTCCGTCTTTATTCTGTTGCTTATTTTTCCACCTGTAGCAGTCAGAAATGACATGCTCTTTCTTCGTGCAGTAAGTACACGTAAGAAGAGATAGGAATTTCTGATCAGTCTTACCAGACGTTTGATTTCTAAATGTTGCGCCAGATTGAGATTTTATAAGTACTTGTTTGAGTCTGAGATGACTTTTTGCCAAAATTGCTGAGAGGATGACAGCAGCATTTTCCGAAAGTTTCCACCTTTTGCTCATCAAGATAGGTTTTGACATCATTACAAATGCATTTCTTGAACTCCTAACTTAATATGGGGTCTCTGAGGTTATCGTAATCCTTATCAACTTTCTTGGCTTTACACCATCTATCATGAAGTTGTTCTTTTTCCTTTGCAAATTCGACATGGGCTTGTGCAGTTTCATTTCTACGGTTCCTAAGCCTTTGTTGATATGCCTCAAGTACCAAATCATAACCCTTCATAACCATTCCTTAACTACATCATAATCAGCACACGGTTGTACCAACAGTGAAGTGTAGACTTCAAGAGCTTTGCCAGTAAGTGCACTTTGTGATAATAGATTCCAGTGCTCTCTTGGCCATTTCAAGTTTTCATCAATTTTCTCAAAGTCATCAAAGGATTCAGCTACTTCTTTTTCTTTAAAAGGAGGCACTAACCGAATATTTCTGGTAACACCAAAACCAACCTGAACTTGTGTGTAAATGGGGAGTGAGTGCTCAGTTCTATTTTTTTAAAATCTATATTGCATTTCCATTTCTTCTCTCTGCACCCGTAGTTTCTCTCTCTCTCTCTCTCTCTCTCTCTCTCTCTCTCTCTCTGCGTTTGCATTTCCATCATTCCCTTTCGAAGCTGACACTTTTCTTAATTCCAATCCCAGGTGGTATAGCTGTAATTCCGTTTAATTTCTTATCAAAACCAGATATCGACTTGCCAATCTAACCCAAAGGGCTATGAACCAAATTTCCTTTTGCACCAAATATTCAAATCAAAATATTCTTTATCTCTTTCTTTTTTGAAGATGCTGTCGCTTCTGAAAGATCATAATATCAGGCAAGCTAAAAAAAAGCTCGTGGCTCTAACCCATCCTTGGTAGGATTTGAAACAAAGTTCTTGACGTTAGATGACTTTGTGAATGTTTACTTGTTTCGCTAAAAAAGTTTCAAATGTATGAAATTAAAATCTTTGCCAGGAACAATGAAAATTCCGAAACAAAGTCTGTTTAAATTTTAAAGACAATTTTTGATATCTCAGAAATATTTAAAGAACTGCAGATCCAGAGGAGCCGCCATTTATGTACGCTACGATTCTAGGTCTTAGATTATGTAACAGACAGAAAAGTGAAACCAACAATTTGAAGTAAAATCAGTAAACAATAAACTACTCTATAATACAAAGTGAAAAGATAAGAGACCCGTGTTGTTTTGTGTATTTAATCTCAAATAATCCTAAATACATATCCCAAGTGCAAAAGTGTAGAGTGTTCCGATTGCATTCCAATAATTTTGAATGTCCTGATATAATACAATGACGCAATCCAGAATGTCTTTGAGTGAGTTCACAAAAAAATTCAAAGTAATGTATTAATTAATCCAAAAGTCAATAAGTTCTTAGTAATTCCAATGAATGTCTTAAATAATTCCTCTCGAATTATATCTGACAGACTGATTTAAAACAGTAATGATTTATTTGTTTATTAAATCCCAATGTATCCACTTTCACTTGACCTGTAACATAATAGAATGTTGATATTTCCAACGGAGAATCTAGCATAACTGTAAGTTAGACTGACCTTGTACTCTTGCTGAGCAAACAAGTTATTTACAACTAATAATTATGCACAAACATTACCTATGTAAACGTGTTCATTATAACTTACAACCATGAAAAAAAGTTCAGCACAAAATATAAATTAAATATACATAACAATATGTCTGCAAGTAGATGTCATTACAAATGTTATATTATGTTAAAGAAATTAGATGATGCTAGCAAAAAACATGCGACAGTAAAGTTGCAAATTTGTTATTGTCTCATGGTTTTGGCTCTGCATGGACACACGAAGTGGACAAAAGAAAGACTTCTAGCTATGTCCAGACAAGGTGTGTTTGATTCGTCATTATTGATCTAGTCAAGTAAGATAGGCAATTTTACCGCAAAAAAGTATATTATAGTCAGTACATATCGTTAATGGAAATTGAAAGATATTTAACATAAAATCTACCTTTCAGTTTCAGAAAAGGAATTTCATCTCTCTGGTATTCAAAACATGATTTAACGATTGAAAGAGGAAGACACACAGACTGAGACTCAAAGTGTTTGCCAACTTCGTATTTAATAATCAAGTGTGTAGACGATGTATACCATTCTGTACCGATTTAAGATAGAAATATCTCGACAAGATGTAATATATTTACCCGTCATTGGATAAAATAACAAATTTAATGTAGAGTCAGAAAAGCTTTTCTTTCACTGCTAGCAATGATAAACTAGCAGGGCTATGAAGCACCCCCATTTGTCTGAACGTTAAAGTATGTTGTATTTGTTAGTAATCCCCCCCCCATCCCTGTCCGATCTGTTTTGTGATTAATATTTCAAAACCAAAATTAAATCCTTCAAGGTATTTTTAAACTGTGGTTCCTGTTTTCTTTTCGGATGGGGTGTAATTGTTTAGATTCCCGTTGCTAGGTCTTCATTCGTTCCGTCCCCTAAATTGTTTCTGAAAACAGGCTTGTACTCTCCTCCACTGATATTATACCCTTTTGGCCGATTTTACCGCCCATTGTAAAAAGTTTGTGTCTGCCGTGGATTGATTTATTGTCCATCTCATGTAAGCGAGTTTAGCGCTCTCTCTCTCTCTCTCTCTCTCTCTCTCTCTCTCTCTCAGGGCTGGCATTTCCTTTGATCGAATATGTTAGGAGTTGTTTATTCATCAATCCTTTATATTACAGAAAAAACAAAAACTATTCAATGAAAAAGGAAAATTTGTTTCTTGTACTGGCTGTGTGTTTTGTATGCATATTTTAACTCAAACTGTGTAGTATATCCCCCCCCCCCCCGCCGTTTGTCTGGTTGTGTACCCATTGTGTACCCTCGTTTTCCGTGACTATGCGAATACGTCTATGGTCTATCTTGCGCGACGCCACGACAGCACAGCCTCTCGTCTTCTCTCCTTATCTCTTATTTAAGAGACATAGCCTTCTATTTATTTGTTTGTTATTGTTAAAATTTCGGTTAAGTTTACATTAATAAATGCAAGTCTTTTTAGCTTTGCTTAGAAGTTAATTTATTTATTTATTTATTTTTCTTCGTTCCTCTCCCGTCTTGGGCAGCCAAAGTCTCGCAATTGAATGGTTGTAGAAATCTGTTCATACTTATTTGATAGTAACACCCCGTGTCGTATAATTATTATTTACGTCTTTAGTGAATGTATGTTTAATGCTTACTGGCAAGAGTAGATTTGTAAAATGTGTTTTATATTTGTTGTTTTTGTTTGTTGTTGACTTTGTTTTCGTTGATCTAATGTCTGAATTATATAGTGATGCTGATATTTTCGGTATTGCTCTCTGTTTTGTTCTAGTGTTATTATTTTTTCTTGATTGTCCTGGCTTTCGTTTTGTGCCTCTCTGTTCTGGTAGAATTGTGGTCTTAAAATGGGGTGTTGGTGGTTGCACACGCGCTTGTTTAGGATTGCCAGCCAAGCCAACGCTGTTTAGTTTTTCTTTTTCCACTCTGTGGTGGTCTTAAAAGCAAATAATAGAAAAGAGTGGGAAGCAAAAAGCTTTGCAAAATTCAACAGATAATTTATTTACCTGGAATACAAAGTGAAAATGTAAAAAATAACTATGGATTGCGAATTAAATCTCAAATAATTAGAATTACAGACACAAGTCCTCATAATGAAACTCTGAATAAGCGTTAGTGGAAATCCAAATTAAATCCAACGCTGAAAAGTGCTGATGTGCCTGTGGTGGCCTTTGTCGTGGCAATGTACCTAGTCTTTTGGTGGATCACAATAATACAATCTAAGAATTAAATCTTTATTTGCAATTTCACTATAAATTCAAGTCTATATCCAAGAATGTTAATTTTGAAGAGCACTTTTTATTTCCAGAGAAGAATCACTTGAATTAAATAATTTGAATAAATAAAATTCCAGCCCAAATGAACTACTGAACACAACAATAATACAACTGATTCTGCCTCAAGATCTTATAGCATGAATAATTGATTCTTCCAGTAACAAGACTATATAATCCTCTACTTGACCTCAGGTCAAAATTAGCATTTTCTACACACAACAAAAGCTATTACATAGTGGAAAATAACCTTTCAGAATCTTTTTAATATTTACAAACCAAAATTTTAATTATAATTAGAAGGTCTGTTGATAAAATTATAATATAGAATTTGCAATATATCAGGTAGGTCAGGTATATTTCTAGGGGAATTCCAATAACCTAGACCCAGACCCAAATAAATGTTTACTTCGATTAATAATATTCCTAATATTAACCTCATACTCGTAGGATATGTACTGATTGTTTACAGAATTTAAAAAAAATCAACGATTCAGGTAAAGTAGAAAATAAAGTAGATTTTGTACAGGGTTAAGTCTAACACAATGTTATATTATCAGTATCATATAATGAAATAAAACAAATTAAAAAACCAACAAACAATGCAGATTAAATATACAGAATATAATGAAATTAAAAATTGAAAAACTAAAAACAATGCAAATTAGGTATGCAAACTATATATATATATATATATATATATATATATATATATATATATATATATATATATATATATATATATAAAATTTGTATTGTGTGTTTACATTTTGTTCATGGGCCTACCTGATTAGTGACATTTTATATGTAAAATATTCGTAACTGACGATTGGCGGCTCAACCTGGATGCACATATCCCTAAAATATTTCAGAAAATTTCAAGTTGTTTTTGAAATTTCATTTCCCTTTCTTCGGAATTTTGTCAGTCTCCTGGTATTCTAATTTTACACGTTTGGGAAATCCAACGTAAAACCAGCAAGCTCTCATGTCATCAAAAGTCGAGAACTTTATTTTAAACCCTACCTAGGTAGCGCTAAAGTTCTTCAAAAGGACGAATTGCTTAATCTTTCTAGACAATATGATCTTTCTGAAGCGAAGTAAGAAATAACAAATATTTTGGTTGAACGTTTGATGGAAAATAATCTTTGGGTTGAAAGTGCTTTGGGTTTGATTAGTAGGTCTCTATCTGGCTTTGAAATGAAAGAAAAAGAATTGAAACTAAAAAAAAACAACAGATTGAGACCGGGTTAAGAAGGCTTCATTTTCAAAACGAGAAAGAAAAGGAAGACAAATGCAGTTGCAGATAGAGGATTGAGAGAGACAAATGCAGAAGCGGTTGTAATTCCATGCAGAGGAAAATGTGTGTGTTGTGTGTGTGTGTGTGTGTGTGTGTGTGTGTGAGAGAGAGAGAGAGAGAGAGAGAGAGAGAGAGAGAGAGAGAGAGAGATGCAAATGCAGTTATAGACGCAATTGAAAAATTAAAAGATGGAAATACAGAAAGAAAGAGAAAAAAGAAGAAATGTAAATGAAATTTGTATTAATAGAACTAAGAACTTGCACATGAAAACACTCTCCATCGTCACACATAAGTGCAGGTTTTGATGTTACCAGAAATATTAGGTTTAGAGAAATAGACGCAGATCAATAATTTCCTCATTTTGAGAAAATTGTTGAAAATTTAAAATGGCCAAGAGGGCACTGGACTCTATCATTACAAAGTGTATCTTTTGGCAAAGCTCGTGAAGTCTACACTTCACTGTCAGCACAACAAATTGCTAAATATGATGTGGTTAAGAAATGTAACTTAACGATTTAAGAGTTGGTTCTAGAAGCATATCAACAAAGACTTAGGAACTTTAAAAAAAGAAACTGGACAAACCTGTGTCGATTTGCAAAGGAAAAATACAAACCATTTGGTAGGTTTCCTCAGCCAAGAAGGTGGGTAGAAATTACGATAACATCAGAGAACTCATATTAATTGAATAGCTCAAGAATTGCATCCACAGCAATAGGAAGTCTATTCTTGATGAGAAAAAAGGTGGAACCTTTGGACAATGCTACTTGTACAGCTGACTAGTATTCCTTGACTCACAAAGTTTCATTTATGAATCAGTCTTCCTTTCAGCTGTTCTTTTGATAGAGCACCAACTCAATTCATACGTTCACTTCGAAATCTCAGTCTGACACAACTCTTAGGAATCAAATTTCTGATAAGACTGATCAGAACTACTTATCTCTTCCTATGTACACCTATTGCAGGAGGAAGAAAGGCACGTTATTTCTGATTGCTAAAGATTGAAAATATAAGCAGGAGAATAAAGACAGAGCTATTCTAAATTCTCAGATTTCAAAGACGTAAAAGTCACGGTCATGTATTGTATTCAATATATTTGTTTGTTAAAAAAAATAGTTTTATTATGGAAGTTTATGAACCAATAATGTTGAAAGTTTCTGCATCCCTTGTTGCTGATTCTGCCAATCCTATCTCTATTAAAATATAAAGGGACATATGAACTTCTCAGAGTCTTTTATTAACGGGTACTTTGCCTTTATCTGAGACGTCTTCTTCTAATGAAAGTGTTTTTATTCAGAGAATATAGCGCGGCATTATTCAGTTCCTCTCCATTGTGTAAATTTTTTTTATCAGACTTATTTTCAGGACTCGTGACAAACGGAACAGGGGCGTCTCTACCTATCCGGTTTATTAATTAATTACTAGGCAATGACCCAACTGAAGATAAGATTGTGGTTAGCCACTTGTAACTGACAGACCTTGTTTGGATCAAAACGTTGATCTTGTTAAGATTGAGATCCCTGATTTATACCCTGCTTGAGCAGTTACTAGAGCTATATCAGAAAGAGCTCTTGAGAATGATATTGATCACGATATTATTCCTTTAGCTGACTTATTTATTAGTCAGTCTTTTGATAAAGTCATATTTGCTCCATTTATTGATCACATTAGAGGTATTGAGCACAGTAATCCTCTTTTTACTGTTCACTCTCTGTATTCTAATCAGGGTGACAACTATGATCACTCGTTGCTGAACAGGAACAAGATCCTGAGGTCTACTACTTTTCGGAATGCCAGTAATGAAACTGAAGCCACAAAAGTTCCTGTTTGTGTTTTTTGTGAAGTATTGGGTTCTTATGAGAAAATGGAGACCACACGAGGTACCTGCCTGTAAGGAATGGTCCGTTTGTTCTTCCTAAGTCGTATAGATAAGAAATTCTTAGTCTAGCTCATAAAACGCCATTGACTGGTTATTTAGGAGTCAGTAAGTTTTATCAGAAGAGTTTGAATCATTTTTATTGTTCGAGAATTAAACGTGATGTTTGTAAATACTGCAGATCTTGTCATACTTGCCAAATGGTAGGATAATCCAACCAGAAGATACATATGTCTAATATACAACCTATTTCTGCATTTGATGAACCATTTAGCAGAATAATGGTAGACTGTGTCGATCCTTTATCCATGACCAAGTCAGGCAACCAATACTTGTTGATTATAATTCACAAGATTTCCAGAGGCAATTCCATTGAGGAATATTAATGTAAAAACCATAGTAAAAAGTAAAAGTGTTGATAAAGTTTTTTTTTCTTCTTTTTCTTTATCTATTTTTTTAAATACAAATTTTGGCCATCCCAAATATGTTCAGTCTAATCAAGGGTCAACTTTTATGTCTGGGATATTCCAGCAAGTTATGCATGAATTAGGCATCCAACAGTTTGAATATTCTGCCTGTCCCACTGAATGTCAAGGGCCTTTAGAAAGAATTCACCAAGCTTTGAAGAATTTGATTAAGTCATATTGTTTTGATACAGAAAAAGATTAGTACGAGGATATAAATTTACTGTTGTTTGGGAATCAATTCAAGAATCATTAGCTTATTAGTCCGTTTGATATACTGCACGTGGGCCATTGAAGTTATTCAAAGAGAACTTCTTTCAAACGAAGATCTAGAAATTAATCTTTTTGATTATGTTTCTGATTTCAGATATAAGTTGTCAAGGGTTTGTGAAGTAGCAAAGCTAATCTTCACGCTACTGAGTCAAACTTATGCTTAAGCTTTGGCGTAAATACTATGGAAAGGAGTTTTTCAATGATAAAGTTCTGGCTGTCATGCCTATGCCTCAAAGTCCTCTTTAGGCAAAGTATTATTATCCATATACAGTTGAAAAGAAAGTCAGAGACTTCAATTATATCATTAACACTCTTGGAAGCTGGAAGGCGAAAACAGAAACAACTGTGTCATATAAATATATTAAAGGAGTATGTTGATAGAGATAGCCCTGTTAATCACTCATTCGGTTTAGTTGTACCTATCTCACACAGAGGGGATTTAAGTGATAGAATGCAATCGAATTGTGGTGACTTTAGTTTAACCAGTCACAAGAAAAGAGTGAATTAAAACAGCTATTATTTGAATATAAGTACTTGTTTCCAGATGTTCCGTAAAGAACAAATAAAGTCTATCATGACATTGAAATTGTAGACTCCACACATGTGAAACAGCATCCTTACAGCATAGATCCTTTTAATGTTTGGATAAACAAATTCAATATTTGCTGGAGATTTATTTCATAGAACCAAGGAAAAGTGACTGGGGTTCATCACTAATTCTAGTGCCGAAGCCTGATAATACTTTCCGCCTGTGCACCGACTTTAGAAAGGTGAATGGTGTCACCAAAACAATAATTTCCAGGAATCGATGACTACATGGACAAAATTGGAAATGCACAATATGTCACCAAGTATGACATTTTGAAAGGATTCTGGCAAATTCCACCGACAGAAAGGGAAAAGGACATTTCGGCTTTCTTAAGTCCAGATGGACTTTATCAATATGAAGTAATTCCATTTGTTATGAAATATTCTGCTCCAACTTTCTAGCATTTAATCAGCATGATTATTTCAGGTCTAGGTAATTGTGATGCTTACATCGATGCCGTCATCATCTACAATGACACTTGGAAAGATCAGTTGGAAATCATTCGGAAATTCTTTAATCGACTTAGTGATGCAAATTTGAGAATTAATTTAAGTAAAGTTCGTTTTGCCCTCATCGTGTTACAGTTTTAGGACATTATAAGACATGATCAAGTTAAACCTGTTGAAGTTAAGGTGAAGGCGATCTCTTGAATTCAATGCACTTATCAGTAAAAAGCAAGTGGTTCGATTTTCGGTATGGGGGGATATTTTGCTCAAATATTTCCATATTTGCTGAACCCCTGATCAATTTGTTTAGCAAGAAAACCAAATTGCATTGCTCTGAGAAAATATCATAGGACTTTTGATAAATTGAAGGTCTTTTAAGAGTGTACCAGTTCTTTCAGCTCCAAATTTCAGTCAGTCATTTCAAAGGTCTGTTGATGCGGGTGATGTTAGGATTGGTGGAGTATTGATTCAAGAAGAGAAAAAAGGCGTTCATCATACAGTGTGCTATTTTTTCAAAACAAACTTAAACAAGCGTCAGAAAAAATATTCCATAATTGAGAAGAAATGTTTGGGTTTGATATTGGGTTTGCATCACTTTGAAGTGTATATTGGTTATACCAGTTCCTTCTCTGATTACTGTATTCAGTGATCAGAACCCCCCTTCCTTCATTCAGAAATGAAAAACAAACATCAAAAATTGTTAATGTGGAGTTTTATATTGCAGGAATAAACCTGATATGTTGCACATCAAGGGAAAAGATAATCTAACTGCAGATACGCTTTCACCTGTATAGAAGCACTGTATTGTTTTATTTGTGTATATATTGTGACATTTATGTAATTTTAATCGCATCATATGCATATTTGATTAATATGTAAAAGAAAGCTTTATTGTATAAATCTTTTGTTTCCTTTGTGAGGGGATGTGTTATGTATATTTAATTTGCATTGTGTGTTTAATATTTCTTTTCTTTATGATTATAGATTGTAAGGGCCTACCAGACTAGTGACATTTCTTTTGTAAACATAATAGATAGCTAATATTTTTCAATCATGATATGTTACGTATTAAGATAATTATTAACTGTAAACAAGTTTACTCAGGTTGAGTTATTCATACAGTCTTGATTCTGACCTTAGAGGGTTTCAGAAACGAATTTTCCATTAAGATGACAGAGTATCTTCAGAAAATCGTAGTTGCGACCTAGGTCAAGTGAAGGGATATATAAATTTGTTTGGTTCAGGATTACTCATTCCTGCCTTAAGAGGAATCGGTCTTATTGTTGTGTTGAGTTTTATTTGAGAGCGTTTATTTATTTAAATTATTCACTGGAATTCCAAAGTGCTAATTAATACTTCTTGAACTCTATCACTATTTTTACATTACTGTGAATTCATTCAAGGACAGTTTAGGGTATATTATTGTGACACATCAAGACTGTTAACAATCGACAGATTCCAGCATATTGACACATCATCACATTCAAATTGGAATTCATTCGGATCACCTCTGAAATTTTCTTGTCAAACCAAAAACTGGCTGTAACCATATATCGGTTCCAATTTTGAGAAGGTCAAAATTACAGTAGCACAGCCTTCTATTTCACATAGTTACTTTACTTGTTTGTGGGGAGAGCGTCTAAAATAGAGAGATTTAACCCACTTTCTCTTTGCTGAATGCTTTTTGAATGTTTGTGTGGGAGAGAGAGAGAGAGAGAGAGAGAGAGAGAGTACACAGTTATAATTATATTGATACTTGTCTCTTGGAAAAAAAATCAAACAAATATTGCTGAGAAATATTTGGTGTACAAACATACTCAGGGAATAATATAATCCAAGAGTGAATATTTGTTTTAAATGTTCACATGTAAAACGAGGTGTTATTTTGTGAATGCAAGAAATTTGCTCATGGAACAATAGAATCTAAAATTATCTTGAAAATAACCACACATGAAACGAAGTGTCACATTGTGAATGAAATCGAGAAAGTTTTCTATTTAATTTTATAATCTAGAGTGTCAAGAATCCTATATTTTCCTATATTTGTAGAACAACCCTATATTTTCCTATATTTGTAGAACAACCCTATATTTTCCTATTTTGTTTTAGGCATGAATTTATTTTCCAATTTTAAGATTGGAGTAAGCAAGAAAGAAATTACAAGACAACTGTCCCATAACTTAGTGATCTGCTATCCGACACGTACTTTCTTATCACTATCCAGAGCCAAGTTTGTGAGTATCATCCAACGCCTACTTATTCATTACTATCGAACACCCACTTTTTGATTACTATCAACCACCCACCATTTAGTTACTATCCAGCACTCCTTATTAGTATCTAACAAGCCGTGTATAGTGCCCAATACTGAATGGCATACTCTTCAACATATCGCACTAAAAGATCCAATACCCCACATATTCTATCCATTGAAAAGGGCAGAGGGGGATGAAATCAGGCAAACATGCTATCACATCATGCAACACACACACACACACACACACACACACACACACACACACACACACTGCCTCACACAATACAGGGCAGAAAGGGTTTTGAAGTTTAATTGTTTGCGAACAGACATATCAAAACATAGAAGACATATCAAGTCCAAGTCACACGGGTCATGTAAGCGCATTTACTGATATAAGTTTAAAATAATTTTATTTTTAAAATTTAATCATCATATAGTTATAACAAAGTTTATTCAATCATGATTTTTTATGATAATTTTCGTAACAAAATTTCCAGGCGAAAATTATCGATCGCTATGGACTTTTATAATGGCAGTTCGGCATACACTGAGTCAAGAAAGTCGATACAGGATTGAACTATTACCAGTGCAGCGGGAATCAATTGAGTGAACAAGAAGTCGCGTGCATCTAAAATTATCTCCTGTAGGATGTTCATCTATGAATGGGATAGAGGAGTAACATACAAAAAGTTTTATTCTTAGCATGTACATATGACATTTCTTCAAAATGATAATTTAGCCTGATGTAAAATTTAACCAGTCTATTACGTGCATGAAAGTACATACTTTTATGGGAAAAATAGGTATTATGTACGAATAGTAATAAATGATATGACATACCATACAGAAGATATATACGAAGTTACATAATTGCCTCCGATTTATTGTACTTGTGTGCCAATATTTTTTTCGTGCCGGTGTTTCCCCAGGCTTTGTTTATAAATGACGACATTGTCGCGTCTCTGTTTATATTTGTAGTACAACTTTTTCCCGACCGCAGGCGTTTTCCGTCTACCTCATAGCGCGCGACGAAACGGTTTAAACAAGATCACCCCGCTTGCTTGGCTATGCCTAAAAATGTTGCAGTGGCGTAGCTTGGGGAGGGGGGGGGGGCATTTGTCCCAGGGCGCCATTTGCCAGGGGCGCCAAAATGAGGAAAATACAACTATTCGTTATCTCAGATGCACTCGAAGGGGGCGCCAAGTTTATGTTTTGTCCCCGGGCGCTAAGTACCCTCGCTAAGCCACTGAAATGTTGAAGTACATTATCATTGAATCTGCCGTTAAGCATTTTTCGAGGAATTTATACAATAATCTTCAATGGAATTTTGATGGACAAGGCGCGAAATAAAGTGAATAAACACCATTTAAAGGTATGTGTAATCAGATTCTCCTAAATGACACCTGTAGCTGAAAAAATGGCTTAGATCGCGTAGATGAGGTATGTGACTTGTACTATAGTGTGAATAATTTTCAGTAGTGCCTCTATTTTCTGAGAGATTTGGGTAGGTGTGGGTAAACCAAAGAGGGTTAACACAGGTGGCGCCGATTTACGATTCTTCTTCGCACTCTTCCATTCTATACGTGATTCATAGACTAAAACATGCGTCAGCCGTCCTTTTTCATCACTGTACTAGGAGGAGGAGAAAAGATATTCCGAGGCTGTCGTAATCTTTTTGATTTTACAGAATGGATTTTAGTTCCCAACTACGACACTTGCAGTGAAGAAAAGTTGCTCGTTATTAGGACTGTCATCGATACGCTACAGTAATTTATCGGGCTACGACTAACACTTTCTTTTGAAATATTCAGAATAAGGAACTGCTTTTCTACAGTGGCGTCACTAGGGTTGGTGTCACCCAGTGCGGTAACTCATGGTGTCACCCCATGGATCTCCTTCCTGCACAAAAATTCAAAAAGTTTATAGACAGTCATGTGCGGTAACTCACGGTGTCACCCCCATGGACGTCCTTCCTGCACAAATATTCAAAAATTTTATAGACAGTTATTGTGGTGTCACCCCCTCTGATGGTGTCACCCGGTGTGGTCCGCACCCCTCTAGTGACGTCACTGCATTCCTAACAGATACCATGAACGGAGCCAAAATTATTTACATGAATGTGGGAAACGTACAATTTAAAGATTCCGTGAGTTATCTGGCTATGCCTTTGAGTAGAGTACCTAAAAGTTTGAAATGACGGAAATGGTTAAAGCTGTTTCCACACTTTTGCAATACCGGAGCTAATGAACGTGTTGTGCTACCGTATTTGCATATAGTTCGCTACTACGGCCATGACGGTATATACAGAGAACAATGAAATCGTCCTACTCTTGGTACCAGCTCCCCTCTTTCGACTCTTTTGATTTTGAAGAAGAAATAAACATTTAATGACGGTGTTGTGGAAAATTTCGACAATATTTCTGGATCAAGTAGGTAATGATCCCATCAAGAGGGTTTCTACCACTGCCAAACCATGTTCATGAGGTGATCGCAAATAGCTGATGCCCAAAAACAAACTAGTCATCACACCACCTCAGTCCTATAAATTAGTCTTCAGTCGATATTTAGCAAAAGCTTGTGCTGGCTCCGTAACGTATTTGATACTGAAGAATGTGGGTACAACGTGCTAGAATCCGCGGAGGAAAGAAAATTTTTACCCTTTTTGTGCATCGTTAGGATTTGGAAAACACTCAGTGCACAAATTGTTCAGGGATGTTTAG